>JAQFZQ010000774.1:0-26826 GCA_034696005.1 Glomeris marginata
TTGAATTTGGTAAAATAAAATATACGTAATAAATAACTATGTTTTTATATTTATTTCCTTTCTCACATAAAAGCTTTACAATGCTTAATTTGGCTGTATTTCAGTATAGACATTTCAACACAATACAGTAATTCAAAATTCTAATATAGCTCATACCGTAATATTAAAAATAGGACTTCTAATTAAGAAAACACATCAGATCATCATTTTACTAAACAAATCTGCAATGCTTCAAAACAAGTGTCTATTTTTGCCAACGAATATACCTTTTCCCCTGTAGGCTGCATGGTACGCTACCAAGACGCTACCTAGAGTTAGTAGTTCTCCACTCGGCCAACAGGTGGCGAGCGTTGTGCGCATGCGCACTGCTTTAATGGTAATATCGTCAATTCTATAGAATTACACACTTTCCAGGGTATGTTACAAAACCTTGTCAGTTCCCCTTTAACTGTTACTCCTTTATCGTATTTAGATACGTATTTAGCATTGTTCCATAATTTGAAGTGTTTCAACTGATGGTTCTAAAAAAAACGTATAGTGTGCTTAGAATATCTTTCAAATCCAGTTGGAATATATGTATGGCTATATTTTGTATATATTGGGAGACCAGAAAGGATAAAAAAGTAAAAAAGGAGGAAATGTAATTGAAGAGTGTCGATTTTCAAGCAGGGTATAAAAAAGACTGTATGGATATGGGTCGGATAGGTCCATTTATCACATTGACGGCCAAACGACAGCTTCGTTTTACTTTTTTTTACCTATAGCAATATTCGTGCAACATAAAGAAAACTGCCATATGCAATCCATCTACACCCAAGCAACACCTGCATGGACGCACCTTTGTACCCCAAAACATGTATGTCTGCATGATGGAAATTCAACTCATGGGACTTTGCTTGTCTCTACAAGCTGCAAAACTGGTCACAAAATGTTGGATAACTTATTTTTTTCCACGTTTCCGGCCGCCATTTTGTGGGGAATTGGTTAGCTCGCAGCGGGACCTGGTGGCCTCTTCTGAATCTCAATCGACAGGCTCACATGTACAGGTCAACCACGTATATTTATTTATACCGACATACTCAACGGGGGATTCACCTGCCTCTACACACACTTAAAGATGCTGGCAACATTTTACATATCATACAACTTACTCCATATTCTTTCATTTCAAAACAAAAATATAAACAGATGCAAGAGCATTTATTATTCAGTTGAGCTAATGAGGTGCTTCACTGCATTGCACCACCTCCTGCACACTTTGCTGCTTGCCGTGTTTAATGGTTCGTGTCAAATCGTACATTGCTCATACATTGGTACATGTGCATAATCGGACTAATCTTTGGAAGCCCTACAACTTTCTAATTTGTTATACGACCGTAAACACAGTCGTTCAAAAAATATACCGCATTTTCATAGAAAAATACATGTGAAGTTAAAGTGACTGAGATTCAGATTAACCAAACCCTACTTTCTATACCAATAACCGATAGAAATCTTACATATTCATGATAGATCACAAATTACATTAAAAGCGGTTAATTTCGCGGTGGCTTTATTTTCACGATATTCGCGCAACTGCCGAATTTTCATTAGCTATAGTAATACACATAGTAAACTGTAGTAATGATGTTGCCATACCACAAAAAATAATGTCACCGCTAAAGGTCTAAAATTAATTTACCACGAAAATATGTTACAAGGGAACTTGAAAAAGAACCTAGTACGTGAAAAAACAAACGTAAAGAAAGCAAAATTTGCGACAAAATCTCTGTGTAAATTTGAGTTAAAAAATATTAGCATTTAATGCTCGACGGGGTAATTAAGTTAGGAGGTTCTCCTATCTAGAAAACTTTAAAATTTACACACTAATATATACTTTTTTAATAACTTCCACAGAGATTAATTTTGTTGTAAAATGTACTTGCTTAAATTCCTTCATTGTTTATTTTCATGCAGGTTGTGTTTCAGTATACATATATACTTCACAAAACCACATCGATTCACATTTATATAATATTTAAATTGACCCTTTTCATTGTTCTGCCATTGGTTGAAAAAAAAAACGACCGAAAAATGGAGTCCTTATCGTGAAACTTTGTTTTCAGCCAATCAGATTGCATAATTTGACTTACTATAACCTCCATTTGGCAATGGGAGTTGCTTACTGAAAAGAGTCAATTCAACCAATCACAGAAGGGCAAAAATAGACCACGCCCACTTATGACGTCACTTGGTAGAAAATATGTCTTTTTCTTACTGGAAAGGGTCAATTACGAATTTGACTTTGCTGGTTAGTGATTTTAGTGAATTCTACCCTGAAAGTTTGGTTATCTACATCATTTCTCTGCTTATAGACTTATGGGACTTAAATAAATTTCAAATGAAATCTGCTGTAACTGGTAATAAACATAAATAGAAGTTTATGTCATCACATTTATGACGTCGCCCTTGTTGTACGTGAGGAATTGACGCCCATGTGCTGCACCATGGGTGGCACATATGGGCGTCAATTCCTAGTGTACAACATGGGTGATCCCATAAAATCTCCTGTGCCCATATGATGATGATGCTGCAAGTGTTAAATCTAGCTTGTTACATGTATAATTTCACGGATGCCTGCAAATTTCAGTAATCTGAGCTTAATGAACTAGCTTAATATTAATTACTATACATTTGTTTTTTCATTCTACTTTTTAAGGATATTACGTATAAAGTGCTACAAATTATACTCTGATTTCATTCTTGATTTTAAAAATTGCAAATGTGTATTTAATTGCCATCATGTCTATATGAAAAATGATTTATTGCTATTCATTTAGCTGCAGGCTGCATTTTGCAAACTTTTGGGTGGCATAATGACGTATATACCAAATGACTACCGTTTAAATTATTGCTCATGTTTTTCCCTGAAATTAAAATCTAGAAAAAGAATGAACTAAGCAAAATGGATCCGATAGTAGAATATAAATTAGACCCATGCAATATACTGGCAACTTTTTCACAAAAAATTTGAAACGTGCCTGCATGCATATAATGTTTTACAAAAATAATTTAGTTCAGCTTTATAGTTGCAAGTTACATCACGTATAATATTCGAGGAAAAATTATTGAGGATGTTATACCCACGTTCGGGTAAAAATAATTGCAAATTTGTGAGACACTACAAAATATGTATGTGTAAAAATGTAATTTTGCTTATATAGTGAGTGATTTTCTCTAATAAACGCGTTTTCTCAGTTAAATAACGTTTTTGTCGAAAAACATCAGTGAACATAAAAGAACCGCAGCATGTCAACACGTATTTTAAACTAGTTTTGGTTAGGTTAGATTAATTACTTTTGCCTCGCTAACTTATAACGCACTTGTTATAGGAGTTACGACATATGTTACCGAAGGAAAACTAATTAACTTAACCAAAACTAATTTGAAATACGTTTTGACATGCTGTGGTTCTTTTATGTTCACGGATAGTTTTCGAAAAAACCGTTATTTAACATAGAAAACGCGTTTATTAGCCAAACTCACCGACTATGCTAAACTCACTGTAACATATATGTATGCGTAAATGTTTAGCAAACAAATCTTGAAACATGTCACCAAAACGAATGGAAATTATGACACTGCAATGTGGATGTTTAGCCAACAGAGTGAAAATGTGATCAATTATTTAAGAAGTTTAATTAGTGATGAGTTGAGTGTTGAAATTCTCATACCATAAGCTTATGTGGATTGTAATTATATATACCTCGGGCATGGACATGAATACGTCACTTCCGGATAATGTTTACAGGTTAGATAAATCGATATTTGCAAGCCTAGCCCATATACTTGTCGCCTCCAGATTCAATAAAGTTCCAAAATTCCTGAAGGAATTGCGCACACATATTTTTAAATTCGCCAAATGGTCAAGAATAACTCAATTTTACACAAGTTCGGTCGATTCACAACCAAGATCAATAATCTTTCACGAGTCTCCTGAAATATTATCCAAGACTTTGTTTCAAAAATACCCAAAATAAATTAGTATTTTAAACATGGTTCATAATACAATAAAGTATGTGATTATATTTAATTATATATGATGAGAAATAAAGTAGAAACTTACCAATTGTTGCCAAATTTCATCTTCAATCTCTCCTGTATAACTGATAATATTGTGCACCACTTCCTGCTTTTTACTGCCTTAAAATATTGAAACAGGTTTTCTGAAAAAGAAAAACACAAAATGCAAATATGTCATTGCGCAATAGATACACATCAATCAATTTGTCATATCAAAGTCTAGCTGTGAATCACTGCATGAATACATCATTAATTAATCAAAGTAGTACATAAATAACATTTGCATTTATTCTCACTTATAATTATATTTTTATGTTCACTATCCGTTACGCATGCAGACACTAAACATTCAACTTTAAAGGTGAACTGACACGGTTTTGGAACATACCCTGAAAAGTTCCCTGTTTATTGATGCAATGCCAAAAAAACGTTTGGCGCGAACGAAAGTTTTGTAAAAATTAGCAAAAAAAAGTTATGACTAGTTAGAGATGTGACGCCATGGTGTCACAGAAGTGCGATGTCACATCGCTGGCGTCATAATGTCCTGTGTCAAAATAATGGCATCAGCCAATGAAGCAGATCGTTGTCAATCGGAATCGAAAGTCATAGCGCTTCAGCCAATAGCATCATTTATGGATTATGACGTATATTGGGACTTGATGACCGAAATGTGCCGATATTCTAGTCATCTTAACAATTAAACGGCACGGTTAAAAAATCTGAAAATCGCAAGGAACTTTCAGAATACGTGTCTAAATCGATAGCAACAAAATTAACCAAATCGGTGAGGTCGAAAATTAGCAAATCAGTTCACCTTTAAGTTTGTATATGAAATAATTAGCTATATAAGAAAAAGTAGTTCATGTACATTCTTCATTTGGTATTATTGTTCCTGTTTAAAATTGTATGTACATTAAGTGAGAATGCCACATGCTGAATAATTGCTAATTTAGGAATATTTTTTGTTTGTTTTCATACACAGAAAATGTGAACTTTTAAACTATATGTTGCACATAAATTTAGATTCAGCTGAAAAATTGTAGGCAGTTGGAATTTTTGGAAGCTGTGTGCAGCTGGAAGAACGCGGAAGGATATATAGAAAAAAAGCAAGAGGTGGACAAGTAAAAAGGAGTTCCCCTCTCTCCTTTCTCCTACTTTTTGTCGTTTTCAAAAGCCGCAATCGCCATTTGCAAGCACTCAAATAGCCTCTACAAAGTCTGGGGTCACTTCGATTTCCGATGGACACATCTCGTTTTTGCTCAAATGCTCAAATGCTCATCCTTATACATTCATTCATATTTCTCACAAACTGCTCACATTTGATCTAAGCAGCCTAGAGAGGGGTGCAAGATGGAAAATAATCGCCCATGTCCGAATAACAGCATATCCGGCATTGGCGCAAACTGCTTCATGTAGTATTTTCTGGCTTTATGTAGCTTAAAACGAGCGATTGTATATATATAATATTTTATATATCTATATATACAGAAAAAAGTGATAAAACGAGACGTCTCTATTTTACGCAGCACCGATCAATGTTGTCATTGAGTGCCAAATATCCGTCAGCCAAAGCAGTTTGGTAAAAAGATATTCCTACACATACACACACACACACATACACACACACATGCAGTTCAAAATTTAGCAGCACCACCACCACCATGTGTGTGTGAAAAGAGGCCGCAAACTGTTATGAAAAGCACTCAACTTGTATCGATCGCAGCGCCACTTGCAGCCTAAAATATTACGATAATGTCGCAAAATACCAATATATGAAGACGAGGCTAAAATGTTCGCATATATATGAAATGCATTTTCCCTCCACTTTACCACACATTCAAATCAACTGTAATGTGCAACTAACACACTATATTCAAGCACGTTCCACAAAATGCTCCATACTTTCCACGTATACACTCGATATTAAAACATTCCCAAACATTCTTCGAGTTCTAATCGGCATAACTCAGTAACTCAGACCAGAATATGAACATATGAAACATGCATGACCTTTAAAAAAGTACAAAAACCGCATAATCAAAACATTTATATTCCTATTTGCGCCTCATTACATAAATTTCCCATTAGAAGTTCAACAATTGTGATTATCATGCATGCCCCATACATGCCTGTAACCAGCTTCACCTTTACTATACCATGCAGCCTTAGCTATTCTAGATCCATTGTTATGACAATGAGAAAACCCCACAATGCATTGCACATGAGCATTTAGCATCTGGTCTCTGCGTCATCCACAAGAGGGAACCACTAGCTAGTGGCTTTGCAATATCCAAATATATACTAGACAAGTGTAGCTTCAGCCCACCATGAAGGCAATTCAGAAGGTGAAGTACTAATGTATAGGAAAAATAGATGTGAAGTGTGCAATGTAAGGAAAGTTACAAATGGAGCGAAGAATCATAAAATGCTGCTATGCTAATGCGGAAAATCTTCACTTGAAGTACTCATGTATACAACCACTGGCAAAAGAAATATGTGATAGTAGTATAGGAGGGTCATTGAGCGCCGGAAGTGACGTCATTCAGCAAGCAGGTGGGCGTGGTCAATTTTTGCCCTTCTGTGATTGGTTGAATTCCCGCAATGAGACATCATCGGAAGTTTGAGGTGCCCGTTAGCTTCAGACAGTACTGAATTAAACCAATCACAGAAAGGCAAAAATTAGCCACGCCCACCTGCTTGCTGAATGACGTCACTTCCGGTGCTCATTGACCCTCCTATACTACTGATAAGCTGCAAAACGTAGTACTGGACACACTCCCATTATTTATTGCATGGGATGTAACAAAAATTGATAAACGAAACCATCACCATATGTTCATCATTACATAATGTATTCAACAAAAAATCAGCGTTAAATAAAAGTTATAACATAGTTATCAAAATGCATGGCATAATGTAAATCCTATGTTGGAAAAAGTATCTATAATAGCATTTTATGTTGGAAATAAGGATACATAATATTATACGTTTCAATAACACTTACAAAACAGTATCATTCAGTTCACCTTTAAATGAGAATCCACAGCATTTTTCATTTACTGAGTATCCCGTTTCACACACTTCAAAGTTAAGATAGACTAAAGTGTAGATTGCAGAAGGTTTAAAGTAATATGCCCAACTGCATTGCTGAAAGAACCCAATTTAAAAACGGTCTTTGAACATTTTTATATGGGACATGCTCGTATAAACGATTCAATTAATTGGAAGAGGGTTTTTTTTTCTTTGTGGGGGAAAATGGCGACTGGGAATTGCATTCATTGAGTGAGATTGTCGCACGGTTCCTGTTTCATATCATGTTCTGTAAGTATCGGTATAGTATAGATAAGTTGTATAGCTGCAATCATCTCGTCTCCGGTTTGGGAGTTGTGCTGTAATGTGCAGTAGATGATCATGGTTGGCTCGATAAAATGCAGCAGTTTGTCATGGCATCTTTAACGTCATCAGAAGACAAGATAACGAAACGAAAGAAAAAAAATCCTATACACCTAAATAAAAAGAAGACGACCAAAAACGTGGCATGCAATCACCTTCCATATCGCCTTCAAACGTAGTAATTACTCTTTTCCAAGTTGTCACAAAACACCTAAAGGCACTTCCATATCTGAAACTTATTTTACTGCTATGCCTAAGGCCACGTAACGCAGTACATTTTAATAATACCAATACTGTATAGCCTATACGATTTTCTCTAGAAACTCTTTCTTTTGGTCTGCCATACTGAAAACAGATTAAAGCTGAAGTGTAAGGAAGAAAAACCATGAGGAAATTTAAGCAAGTGTTGCAACAAAATATTTGCGAAAATTAAATTAGTAAAAAAAGTTATTAGCACTTAAAGGTGAACTGACAGGGCGGAAAAAGTGGACCATGACCAACCCTGCCATTTGGTAAATTTGGACTACCCGCCAAGTAGTCTGTCCAATTCTGTCAATGATTGGCCAAAAACGGCATTCGAGGCATTGACCAAAGTCCACTTTTCCCGCCCTGTCAGTTCACCTTTAAAGTTCAACGGGGTAATCAATTTAGGAGGTTCTATTAAGGTAATCGTATAACGACCCTGGTGGGTCGAGTATACAATAAGCCACACAACTACTCAATGTTCTGGGTGAAATAGCGTTTATTCAAAGGTGAATTGTGGAAATTCCCTCTTAAACGCCTCGAATTGACTGGATTCATTTTGAATCTTACAATAAGTTAATGCTATCACTTTCATTTACACCGTTATTCCATGGGAGCTAAGCTGGAGCCACCGGTGGAGAGATCTTTCTCCCACTGTGGATGCAGGAAGCGAATTTATTTTTTAACAAGCTCACTTGCTATCTTAAGCCCACTGCACATCCTTTTCGAAAATCCTAAATTCTAAGATACGTAAACTAACCTAACCTAAACTAATCTGAATGCATGTATAATCTAACCTAACCTAACCTAACATACGTAGTAAATGAAATGAATTGAAACTAACAAAATCACGTGATGATATGCAGTGGACTGAAGATAGCAGAGGAGGTTGTCAAAAAAAAGTATTCGCATGCAGGAAAAGTGACCAAGAGCCATTCCATTTCTGCCATTTCTACCATATTCCATTTATTCCATAATGCACCTAAACCGCGTTCTCCTGCAAAGAAAAAGTGGAATCCGACGTTCTGATTGGTCGTTAATGTTTGCCCAGCAATCGGCAATGGAGTGAAATTCGGGAACATCCGGGTCTTGGATGCATTTTTTTGCATGGGGAAACCATTGGGCAAACAGTCCCGACCAATCAGAACGTCGGATTCCACTTTTTCTTTGCAGGAGAACGCGGTATAGAATGGTTCTGTTATTCGGTTCTGCACTTGAGGAACTGCTGATATGAATATTCTACTGCCTTTTGACACATAGAATCGAAGGGTTGCTATGCAACCGTGGCTATACTGAGTCTTAGTCCAAGGTATAGCTGAAATTGCCCACCGCTTCTATTTGTTCGGAGCACAATAAACATACTTTTATTACCGATTTAAAAAAGTGCCAAACATAAAACAAACTTTTTGAACAGCTTTCAGTATTTTCCGGAACGCGAATGCATGGCACTACTCTTTCAGCTGAGCACGCATTGCGGCTAGTTTCATCTGCCTTGGACTGAGACGCAGTATAAATGTTCCATTTGGCACCAAATAAGCTAGTTCTATTGGAAGCTTTGCTCGGGTCGTTACAGTTGACCTTCAATCTGGTAAACTTACTACATTTCAATATTTAAATTTTAAAATGAAAGCAAGTGCTCATAAAACTTTTCCCCCTTTTATTTGATAAGACTAATGACTTGTTCCCTAACGACTTATTCCAAATTTCAGTACTATACATATATATTTGGCATATTTTAAAACCTTGCCAATAGGTGGCATGGTAGTGCTGTGCTGACACAAATGTTTAACGATGTGGCACATCCCAGCCATTTAACTCTGGACACTAACCACCCACCAGTGTACATTTTTCTCAACTCATCACCATTTTACACTGAACTTTTTGCTCGGTGACAACACGCAAACAGGAAGGGGTTTTCTCTGTCAGTGGCAAGATTTTAAATGAGGCAATTTTTTGAGAAAGAATTTGTTGTTGTAGTCAGAGTGGGGCCAAGAATTCAAGTCTTAGCACAAGTGAAATACAAAAAAGGGAGAAGCAGCAGGGATTTCATTCTGCAGTTCGAACAGAACAAGACGGAATGAAAAGAGCAAGTGAAAATAAAAATGCGAGAACACGTGCTGAAAAGGAAAAGACTGTTTCTTCCTCACATGCATCTCCTTCTTATACTTGGACTTGAGCAATCGATTCAGTTTGTCGTCAAGACCCCGACCGGAAGTCACGAAATTGCTAGTCTAAGATGTGCCAAAGAGGAAGAAGAGGAAGAAGAGGAAGAGGGAAAGGAGAGGGGAAATGTCTCCTTTTTTTGGCCTACCAAATCGACATATATATTCAAGTTTTATTGCGACACAGCATTCAAAATTTCAATCTAGCTTCTGTATATCTTCTTTCAATATAAGCGAATTTTTCTGTATGTTCAATTAGCCAGCAATGGTAAGAAACAACTGAATCAATATCAACTAAGTTTTCACTGTAAATTTTAGCAATACTTTGAACCCAAACAACATAGGGTAATGCGGCATAGTACATCACAGTAGAGCACCCTTAAAAAAATCGAAAATGGCGTCCTTAGTGAGAAAACCTGTTTTCAGCCAATCAGATTGCATAATTTGCCTCACTGTAGCTTCCATCTTGACAATGGGAGTGCTTACTGAAAAGGGTCAAATCAACCAATCACGAAAGGGCAAAAATTAACCACGCCCTATTATGACGTCACTTGGTGGACAATCTGACTTTTTCAGGAACATTGACAGCACGATTTACGTTTTTTAAAAATCTCTATGCTGGAAAACCTGTCTATGGTGGAAGATTTTCCCGATCCCTTGAGATTCCACCATAGACAGGTTGTACTGTATTAGAATTTACAAATATAGCTTTCATTTTGAAATACTTATCTCGGATAACAAGTAAGTACCTGTAAATTCTGTGAATTTCTAGCTAAACATTTTTTCACTAATTCCATGCAGAACACAAATTGATTGATGGCAATTTAGTTATTATACGAAACTAAAACAGAAACACGTGCATGGTGGTAAGCTTTGCTGACTTTGGGTATGTTGACAGAAATTATCTACCGCTCAAGTTTACCAAACATCACATTAGTCACACTCAGGAAGATTGTTTACGGCGAACAATTAATTTGCATACAGCGAAAGCAAACAGAATTAATGGACGAATGCAAACAAGGTTATTACAGAAGTAAATCACAAAGACGAAACCCAATTAACAAAGTTGCAGCCATTTAAATATTGATCTAGTCAATAAAGAGACAAAGAGACTGAAAATTTCAGAATCAATCAATATCCAATTTACATTCCTACATATTGTACATGTGGCTATAATAGAAAAGATCGAATAATATACTCTTCAATTCATAATTTTAATATCAATATCTAGACAGACAAAATAAAACCATTTATACATAGGCTACCAGCATATTGCCCATGATAAATATACACAGTGTATTTTACAAGAAATATTGAAGAAAATAAAATTACAGCAAATTTATAGTCATTACCACTTTACCCTAAGTGCTGCCGTTTATGGCAAAAGTTGCTCTGGATTTTGCACAGCATCGTAAAACATACACATTTTTATACAGCACAATAGTGGTTTCAATCTGAAAGCACTTTTGACTATACTTGTAAGTTGCAGTAATGTTATTTCTTTTTAAGAAACAAATTTTGTCTTGCAGTCAAATAGCACTTCACATTGAATGAGCAATGCTGAGTAGAATATGAATCAGGTCTCTATACCTTCATGAATTTTAAATAAATATCCAACTTTAATAATGATTAAACGTGCTTAAATTACCTTAAAGGTGAACTGACAAGGTTTTGGAACATACCCTGAAAAAACTAGCATTGGATTGCCACTAATTTAGGGACATTATCTGAACATTTGAGGCCATTTGAAGCATTATTGCCATAGATATGAATTATTTAGTTCCATATCTGTGGAGTGTATGGGGTAGTATATTGTGAGATATGTTCACTGGAGCGCCATTGATAAGCTCTGCCATTGGCTGAAATTGCAGAGGCGCTTGGTGGCCTCATTGGCTGAAAATTCAAATTTTGCCAAAACAGGACACTGTGACACCAATGCGGTGACACCGTCCTTCCATGACGCCCTCTTTAACTACTCGTAACTTTTTGTAATAATTTTTTAAAAAAGTTTTGTTTGCTCCAATCGTTTTATTGGCATCAATTCTATAGAATTACATACTTTCCAGGTTATGTTACAAAACCTTGTCAGTTCACCTTTAAATAACTCTTTAAATATTTTGGTACGCATCAGCTGATAGATCTTCACACTAATTTTACTTTTATCCTTTCACATAAATTGAAAATCAATTTGAGCCCCCTTAAAAATGTATTGTCACCCTTCTGAAAAAGTCCATTACCTCTTTTAGAAATTATTAAACTGGATTAAAAATCTATATCCACATTAACCCTTCATTTAATGAAAATACCCTCCATTTTTCCTGTTAATTCCCATATCAAGTACCAGGATTTTATGTAGATATAAATACATATACTGCTGCGTTGTGACTTCCAAAAATGCAACCTTAATTTAGCAAAGTCATGGTGAAGTTTATGATTTGGTGGGAGAGACTATAATTATCGAGTGACTTTATAGCACAGGTAATTCAATTATAAAGTTACGTAATTCAATATTGCACATTACCGTCAGCTTTCTCATCAAACCATGCCATGTATTGTTATTAAAGTGAAGGTAGCCCTAATTTACCCTGTATAGTTAGCAAATTTATATTAACATAATTGCATCATAAACCAGAAATGTGTATTACCACTAGAAATAAACTGATATAATAGCCGACCAATCAGGTGTATATGAAACACATTTTCTCTTATTAACAGGACATTACAATAAGGTAACAAAAATTGTACAGATTTTCTTATTAGCAATTTTCCCATGTTGCTTGCAAAGCCTCATTCAAGTCAATGAAATTATTAATTTCCTATGGTTTTTGGAGAACTATCTCGGACACATCTATTCATTTTTCATCTTTCCACTCACAAAAAGGACCGATGCAAGAATGGTCATTGCTTATTGTTATGGTGCGTCCACACAAGAGCATTGTGTCGGGGAAACACAGTGCTAATCCCGCCCTAAGACATAGCTCCTCCTACTTCTCAGAAAAGTAGCTAGAGTAGGTGCCGTCTTAGCCATGTTTCATGAGTTGGACCAAGGCTAGTATAAGAAATGCTAAGAGAGTATGACGTCATTGGGCCATGTGATAGCAGCCTGGTGTACCTCACACTAGATGGCAGTGCGTTGGAACAATGAGCTGATTGGTTGGAATCTCAACCACAGGGTTTCCCCAATGAGCTCATTGGTTCCACAGCTTCCAACGCATTGACATCTAGTGTGAGGTACACCAAGTTGCTATTACATGACCCCATAGTCCAGCAGAGGCGCCTATGGGACCAATAGCATACGATCCCACATCGACACACTGCTCATGTGTGATCGTTTGACGCATGGGAGAGGCTGAGGCCCAATTACGTCACGTAATGCATATCGACATGTGCAACTATGATGTTAGGTAGATTCACCCGCGTAGAACCCACCACTACATCACCGGAGATCGCGTGCTGCACCTCACAGTTTCGCCCTAGAGCTTGCACCGTCCGTGATCCAACCCATGGGTACTTTCGTGCGTTTTCGGGCACCTTGCTTGCGTTGATGACCGAAACATTAGCACCCGTGTCGATGTATACCTCTAGCGTCTTGCCGTCGAGTACTGCTGATATGACCGGTGACGCACAGTTACTTGATACTCATTGGCCTTAAATGCCATACACCTTTCAATACCTTTACAGACATTGCTTTGGAACAGCTTGATCGTGTGTAAGGCACACATCCCAATTAATGCAGTTATAATGTGTAGACTAGAAGAGTAGCGTGGGTGATACACGAGTCAAACTTCTCTGTAATAAAGCCACACTCTGTCCACAACCAAGTGTGTTCATCACATTATTTTCTTTGGTGTGTTAAGACCAGATAGATGAAGGTAACCCTTGCATTCAAACGCAAGGAACTTAAGCACCTATTCAATCAGAATTGTTATTCAGGAATGTAGCTGATTGGGATGGAAAGTAAACTCTCTAGGATTTTCATGCAATCTTTCTTGCTCATTATTTGGTAAAACAATCGGTAGCTGTGCTAACAAAGACGTCTAAAAAGAATATGGGGATCATCGACCGCAAAGCAAGTGAATTTGGCAGGAGCCTTGGGCAAAGTTACGTACATATTGGCATGCGGTTATGGACGTAAGAAAAAAATTGAGCTCATTGACGAACATTCAGGCGAATAAGCACATCTCAACTTTTTGTTACATCATGGGAAACGTTTGGGGGTATAGTAACTAGCTTCTGCAGCTTCCGGCAACCATCTTTAGCGAATTCATCTTCGTCATTCGTGACGGAAGCTGGTGTGTGTGTATGTCTACAAAACTTGGTTGCAGCAGCCAATAGGAAATCCATCAAAAGTGTTGCCCCCTCCAATGAAAAGCTTTATACTATATACCACATCCACGAGGACTTTAATGTCCTTCCGTCACTCCAAACTTTTTCAAAATAAACCCATTTCCGAGCTCTCAAGTGCGTTTTATATTCCCCCAAAACTTTCTCTAACTTTTGACACTCGTATTAGTATTCTTTTCAGACTGAGTACTTGTATACACCATAACATATACAAGTATGTATATGTATACAAAAAGTTTTCAATAGAAATTTCAAATGCGCCTTGAAGGTAATATTGGAATTAAACAGGCATTTTCAAATTTTCAATTAAAAATTTAATATTTATAATAATTATACAGCTTGTTGTAATAATCAAATTACTACTTTATATAAATGTGATTTAACCTAAATTGCTATAGATAATTTAGAAATATTTTTATATAACAGATTCCACTGTGTTAACATTGCCTTTAATATACAGTGTGGATAAAAATTAAGCTACTTTGCTAATAGCTTTTTACGAATAATATATATCAAAAAAGTAACACTAGAGACAAATAGGAAGTCATATGTGCCCTTTCCAATGGTGCAAACATTATCTAACATTGACCATTTTTTCAAGGTCATCCATGTCCTAACTTTTTAACCAGGCAAGATAGGGCACCATTTCGAATTAGGAACTTGTAGAGGGCATCCAATTTAGTTAATAGAAATTATTTTCAGAAAGTTTAATGCATTTATAAAGCGTAGAGAAATGGTCAAAATACTATCTATAGCATCAGTTTTTTGACATCTCGCGTGAAAAGCTATTAACAAAAGTTGCTGACTTTTTGTCCACCTTGTATATTTGTTGCCAAAAAACTTTGTCAATTTTAACACAGGTTAAACGTATTGTTTCTTGTATTTAAAAAAGTTTAGTTTAACTTCAGCAGGTGTTAAGAGGACGCCGTTGAACTTGTCAGGTTGAATATAAAAGGTATATGCGGACGATAAAAAGTGCAATTTTAGAGACGTTGACTGTGTAGGCAGAAAAATGATGGAAGTAATTTAATTGCCAGCCTATAGCGTCGGAAGTACAAGTCATTTATCCGTACCATTCGTTTATTACCAACCTTTATAGTTGGCAAAAAATCGCACATTTCGCTTTATTGGAAATATTGTTAGCTCAGGGTTATACCATGTCGTGGAGCAACGACTTTATTACCTAACTTCTTTCTTTTCTTTCTTACTCGGCACAACTGCATAGGGCCAACATGATGAAAATATAGCCTGGATCAAGATTGTAGCTTATTAATTTCTTGCCCATATACTATGCTGCAGGTAATGTATTCGAGCATTATTTACAATACCTTCACTGATCCAGTCGCTTGCATTCATGAATAACATCACAAACATGTTTCCCAATCACAACAGTAAATGTTTCTACACCAATGGGCATTAAGACATTTGTTTCTTTTCAGATAAATATTTTTTTGTAAACCAATTTACAATTTTACATTCAAAAGTAATAAAGAAAGCAAAAGTTAAAATAAAATCAATGTGGAAATTAGTAAAAAGTTATTAGAACTTAGGGGTAATTAAGTTAGGAGGTTGCATTAGGCTATTCGACTTTCTATCTGGTAAACTTTCCACATTTTCAGCATTAAAATACATACTATATTATCATATTTAAATTTTAAAGTTTGCCAGATAGCTAGCAATTAAAAGTTAACCTCCTAACTTAATAACCCCTTCGAATTTTACATGCTTAAATACTTTTTTTTACTAATTTCTACAGAGATTTTGATGCAAAAATGATTTTCTTCCATATTTTTCTTGTTTAGATAAGTTTCAGGGTACCTTACAAAACCATGTCAGTTCCCCTTTAAAAATTCAGTATGAGTGCATATATACGTACCTATATAAAAAGTTAATTTTCCTGATATTATTCTCGCTTTTGTTATCTATGTATGTAGACTGAATAATTACTGAACATTTTCCAAATTTGAGGCAAGTCTGGATAATATAATAAGAAATGCTATTTGCAATATCCGGAATTAAATAAAAAGAAATAAAGATCTTTAGGACATAATTACAACCAGTTCATACATAATAATGATATATAAACTTTCCACTTCAAGCTTATTAAAACGTTTTACTTTCTGTCAATGTCAAGTCTGTTATCTGACAATTTACTAGTTTGGCTTGCTTCAATTCCAAGCAGGAAGTAAAATCTGGTTCCTTCATGTTTAATGCATAAATATATTAACTTTGAATTTACTGACCACTTTATTTTGGGCTGATTTATTTTGTAAAAAATAACAAAATGGCAATGAAAAGTAAAATATTTCTGGTGCTACTCGGATGTTATGAAATAGTTTAACCTCAAAATAGTATGTAGCTATACAAGGACAGATTTGATTTGCTATACAGTTGCATTTTCATGATATGTTGCAAAGCAATTGCAAATCACCATGGTTTATTATTGTGGAAATGTAATGTTGAAAGAAGAGGTCATACAAGATTTGCATTCAATGCAATACGTGAAAGGAAATAGTTGGAAGTGTGTTGCAAGGTTTTCAGTATAACATCCATTGTAAATAGCATTGAATACGGAAAAGAAAAACATTTCTGTTTATATAAACAAGTAGGTAAGTTTCATTTGCACGTGCATGTATCAGCAAAAAACCTCTTCTGAAGATGGAAATGGAGGACATGTCTTGAAATGCTTTCACAGGAAGCAATTACTTCATATAATGGGCCAACATCTTCATTAACTGAATACAAATTACTAATTCCAAATTCCAATAGTCCCATGCATTCTCCACTAATTTCAAACTGGCTTCAAGTGAGAAAAAAAAGAAGCAAGAACTGGTAAAAAGCAGGCCATTTTAAAATAAAAAAAATAGTTACATTTATATTTAAAGGTGAAGTGACAGAGCCAATTTATTGCAACCAATTTCTCTGAAAAATTTCCTATGTATGAACAACATGTATTTGCATATGTCCAATTTTTTTCTAATTTTTCCACTAATTCGTTTTTTTTAAATAAAAATTCGCAAATTTACCCTCAAAAGTCCTCAGACTATCAAACTTTACATCCGGGGCAGTGCGTATGGCATGCCACTTGCACAAAAATGTGACAAATGCATGCCTATACTGGTTATATACAGATGGCTTCCCATTGTATATGCTAGAACAAACTCTCCATACTAGAATTTTCCCCCTCTAGCCTCTCCGCACAGGCCCGAAAACACATAAACTTCAATCTGTTAAAACACTTTTAATAAAAAAGAAATGAACTCATAGTTTTAATTTTAATCATTCTTTCTACAGTCCGAATATCATGGAGTGTTACAAAACCGTGTCAGTTCACCTTTAATCACTTCACATAGGGCTGCTATTCATATATCCCAGGTCTCGATTACTACATGTTATAGTGGATTTTATTTGACCAAGGTTTGACATTGCCATTTATCAAATTTCATTATTTGTTTTCATTACGTACTAAAAACATTGCTTACATTACTTACATGAATACAGTAGCTGTTGTTGATGTTCGTGGAAAATTGATGTTGACATAGTGACACACTGTTTCATATCAAATTTTGTTTCGCTTCAAACTCTGTCACATTCCATGAAATTCACCCTTCACATATTGCTATTTCCTATTGCATACATATTTCCAACGGACCAATGCTATAGCAAAAATATTTGTAAATAATCATTTGCATGTTTTTAACCCTGCCATAACTTTAACAATGACTATTAAATTATTCATCTTGATATTGTCAATGTTTTTTAAATATAACAGATTTTTGTCACAGCATATATGATAATATTTCAAGGAAAACAAATGTTAATGTTATGCAGTGAAGTTTACTGTCTAGCTGAATTATACAATAATTGTGATGTAACATTTTGCAGATGCTATCGAATAGGTACATTGTTCTTATCATGCAGTTTATATTTAATTTGATAAAAAATACATGTTTTCAAGAATTGAAACCTATAGTAATTATAGTTGACATAGGAAAATAGGAAACAATTACATCTTGAATTTGTCACAAGGTTGTTAATTCCAATGCCATTAATACAATACTTTGTAGGTTAATAACTTGAAAACCATAACTGACATAACTTTCCAAAGTAAATAGGAAAAGTAATTTGCAGGTGTTGTATAAGCAGGTCGAGATAATTGAAAACTTATTTTGTAATTTGGGGAGGTCGTGGAAATTGGTGAAATCTCTAGAAGATAATGCACTTCCACTATGCTATAGAACATGCAGATGAAACTCGCCCCCAATAGTAAAAATAGGCGTCCTACTTCAAAAATCTCCTCTGAAAAAAAAAATATTGCATTTTCTTTCTATATGGCAAGAACATTATAGTTGGTAGCTTGGTAGTTACATAGACTTGGTTTAGCCTTAGGGTACAAATGAAACTTGAGAAACATTGGAAGCCAGAAAGACAGGAATTTCCGGTTTCAGCCTATAGATCTCCATCAATAAAAATGTTCCAAAAATGAGATTTATACATTTTGGAAATTCCCCATATTAAATTGTAGCCCCAAGTGAAAAGATGTTAACCTTTAAAGCAACAACAAAAAGTTCACCACTCAGCTTTTTATAGTATATAAACAGCATATGAGAAGACAATGTGAGCAATTTCCGCAGGATTTATCAGGTTAACCCTGGAACACTCACAAGCGAGTTTAGATCACAAATGGTTATACCAACCTTCAAAAACTTATAGATGAACATACTGTACGTATATTCAGCATGCTAAACTTAGCAGTTCATATATAGTGTGTATTGTGCATCTAAAAATAAAAAAGATAAGCATGTAAATTGGTATGGGACAAAAATATTAAGAGAAAAATACTTAATATGGCCAGATTTTGCTGCAACAACTCACTGCATGACAGTAATACCGGAAAGTAATGACCGTTTTTTATTTAAAAATACAAAGCTGTTGTAATGTCAAATGTTACATAGCAGAATGTTTAACAAGCTTCTTAAAGTGTTCTTTAAAATTATTACCTTACATGTGGAAGTGTTTCTTGGCCCTAGGAAAAATAATGTCCATAAAAGTTTGTGTCATATTGCCGCCAGTGTATTAATTGGCTGTGTAAGCATTACCAGTTTTGACGATCCTATGTAAGTTATAAGCACTTTTTCAAGTTTCAGCGCATTGTTTTAGTTGTATTTCAATATTTCAATATTTCATTAAGTACCTACTGTGAGAATAATTTTAGAAAATATACAAATTGGCAGGAGGGTAGGTAAGTATGTGAAAAACTTATTTAGCACTTATTATATAGTCAGTCACTTATTGTTCTTAGCCAAAACTTGAAAAATATTGCATGTCATGTACACAGTTATAGCAGGTGCATCTTTAACCTTTGGTTTATATGGGCAATGTGTAGATGGTGGAATAGGAAATTGGTCCTTGCTCGAGGGCCATTTCTATTTTTCAACCTAAAACTCTCCAATACACACTAGCTACCAAAAAATGTTCAGCTTCATCGATTTCCTTTTAACACTTTATTTTCGAAAAGCTGGTGGTATGTAGCCATTTCTTCTATTTTTAAAGCATATACAGCTTGGAGCAAGTTTATGGCCTTATATATAATTTTTTAAGAAAATAAAACTACAGGGTGAATCAAAATAGATGCATTACATTCATATTACAATACAATTCTAAGAATGTATCATGTAATAAGGGGAATATAGGGACCTTCCTTGTCTTACTTATACCTATACATGCAATTTCCAGATTTCTTTTGTTTCAGGGTAAGCTGCCTTATTATTACCAGGCTATATGTTGTCAATCTTTGGATCTCCTTTGTTCAGCGAAGGAGATAAAACTCGAAAATTGGTGGAAAATTTTGGAGGGCATCTATCTATAAAAGAAAGAAGATGTATCGAAGCTGGAAAAATATACAGTATATATAATAAAAGAGGGAAGAGTCGAAGTCTAAGTGTGACGTTTCGTTCCTGAGGGCAATTCTTTGCAGCCAACATCGTTCTTCTGTTAAATTGCCCCAAATTGTAGGTTCATAAGAGAAAAATGCCTGCGGATAAAGTTTGCCAAACTTCTGCACCGTCTCTGTCACATTTGGCCCGATTCGGACCACTGCTTTTTATAACTTATATACCATCCAGCAAGAATTTATGACTATACGACCCATATAATACATCAGTGTAGTTCAATCGAAATTCAACGAGACGTTTATTTGCAAAACGTGTGTGTTAGAAAATAGAGAACAGCTAGCTGTAAATGTTACATAAATTACACCAGTTCCAGTGCATCTAGTTTCATGTTCTCAACTGGCAATATAGTATGCACCATTAACTTTTATTCGCAAGACTTTTGCTAATGCCTGCAAAGGAGATAGTGAATATTCCATCAATTTGGGGGAGTTCAACTTATAATGCGTAACACATGGAAATGATCATAAATCAGGAATTCAACTGGGCTTCTGTATTAAAATAAAGCACTTTGCTCTAAAAACACATTGTCTAACAAAATAAACTTAATTTTAGAAAACCCAGTGCAAAAAGTTTCACTCAAAGTCAATGCCGAGAACGAGAACTATAGATAGTAAGGACAGAGAGTAAATCATTCATATTATTGGAGTTAAAGGTGAACTGACACGGTTTTGGAACATACCCTGAAAAGTTTACTGTCTATAGATATAATCGCAAAAACAAGATTGGCGCGAACGAAATTTTTGTCAAAATTAGTAAAAGAAAGTTATAGTAATTAGAGATGTGACGCCATGGTGTCACAGAAGTGCGACATCATGGTGCTGGTGGCATAATGTCCTGTGGTGAAATAGCTCCAGCCAATGGAGTTGATCGCCGTCGACCGGAATCGAACGTCATAGCGCTCCAGCCAATAGCGGCGTTTATAAAGAAACGGCACAGTACAGAAATCTGAGATTTACAGCTAGAGTTCAAAATGAGTGTCTAACGCGCTAGGAAAAAAATGAGCCCAATCGGCAAGGTCGAATATTACCATGTCAGTTCACCTTTAAGATTTGATTGAATATATAGACCCCGTTAGCATAAGTTTCAAAATTTCATATTATTGCAGTTATGAAAATAATAAAGGAATGTTAGTCATAGAACTTTTAAAATTGACTAACTTATAGAATTACAAAATATTATATATTGATCAATATGTGAATAAGACCAAGAGTGTATGATCAAAAATTGCCTTAATGAAACACTGTGACCAGGACCCTTGCTGATTGGTTCAAGTTCTTATGGAACGCTGTTCACGTCAAAGTTGTCAGCAGAGGATGTAATAAGCGATGGAAAGATTGTCCACTTTTGACGTGAATGGTGTTCCATAACAGTTCTAATAACAATCATCAAGATGGCGTCCTAGTCACGTGATAAAGCCAACAGCCAATCAGTAACACTGAGGTCTAGCCATACTTTACAAAACCATCATAAAGATGGCGTCCATATCTGGAATTAGACATACTCTGTACAACTATATGTACTGTATATTCACAAGTTTCTCGGAACGTGTTTCACCTAACCGCCGATAGGTGGCGGGTGCGTCAGTCACCCGACATCTTAGTGCTGTTGCCGCCTACAGCCAATGAGCTCGTTGCTACAGCTGAGTGAGCACAATGAGCTCATTGGTGAGTTACAATCCGGAACGAAAACGGTAGGCTACTCAGTGGCAATCACACCCGGTCATCACATGACGCGTCAACAGCACCACGGTGGACGCATTGATACCAGCGCCACCACACGGATTTCTCCAGGAACCTTGCCAAGAAACTTGCGAATACTAAAAGACATGGGTGAGTCACGTTTTCACCGTCCACGGCAGGACCACTCCCATTTGGAAGTATGCGCCCAATCCCCTTCTCAGAAGGCTCCTCTCATACATCCAAATGGGAGCGGTCCTGCCGTGGACGATGAAAACGTGTGACTCACCCGCTTCTTCTTTCAGTATACAGACAGTACATCAAGACCAAAGCTTGTTAGTCACAATATGTGCTGAAATAAATAGTTTTGCCCTTTTGTGCACGTTTTTCAGAGGTATTGCTGACTTTAT
This sequence comes from Glomeris marginata, assembly GCA_034696005.1. Classification (NCBI taxonomy): domain Eukaryota; kingdom Metazoa; phylum Arthropoda; class Diplopoda; order Glomerida; family Glomeridae; genus Glomeris; species Glomeris marginata. The sequence continues at coordinate 22,245 of JAQFZQ010000774.1, forward strand.
TTTCTTGTATACAAGCAAGTTAGTAGTCTTTACCGGATCAGTCGCATTGATCACAGTTTGTAACGCGCAATGTTGGGAATATAGGGAAGTTATATAGGAATATGAGGGCTGCTAAAGGTGGAGTATTAAAGGAGAAAGCGACAGATGTAATATGAAAAAAGGAGGGAAAATGGGAAAGTGTACATGAAGAAAAGTTGGTGGCAATAATCGCTTACGTCAACAGATGAGCGAAAAGATTGTGCTGCTTTCAATGACAGCCGCAATGCGGATGACGGAAATTCTCATATGATGCTCTTCAAAGTGGCCAAATAACTTTGCACGTATATATACGTCATAGAAAACGTATAGGCCAACGTACCACTTAATTTTACTGTTATGACTCCAGATTGGTAAACGATAACCGAACATATATAAACCCACACCACTATTATACTCGTTTCAAAAATTAACTTTGGTCCAAAATTCGCCATAAAGATTAGTCTTATTGTTGTTATTATTGTAATGACCCGCACAACCCACCTTCAACATTTACCAAAATGCGGGTTGCAACGGATGTACAACCATAATAAACATGTCCGCAAAAGCTGTTCAATTATGTTTCACAGGAGGCGGAAATGCGCAGCACCCATCATCGATTTTACAACCACCACCACCATCACCACCAACAGCAACAAGAGGGAAAAAAATCAGGTGGGATATTATTAAAGGTAAGAGGAAAATAAAACGATCCTCGAATCAAAATAATTTGCTGTTGAAGAAAATTTGGCCTTTTATAGGCCAATGATTACAGAACACAGCAGGCTCTAATCAACCTCAATGTTCCCCATCATGTTGGTAAAATAGTGCTTTGAAAGACCCTAAGAATATAGGAAAATGAAATAAAAAACAGCATTCCTTGTTTGACAATCATGTCTAAAAAATACTGAACACTGTGGAATGTTACGTATAGCAATTTAACTCAACTTTGAATCGAAGCAAATTCAGTTCAACCTCTTATTATATAAACTTTACTTCATTCTAATATACAGAAAGTATGTTCATATGCAACAGAAGAAGTGGTCATATAGTATGCTGATACTATAAAGTTATGAAAACTGAAAAATAGGGAAAATGACCAAAGCGCAGTAAAATATACAACTAAATTTATTAACAAGCCGTATGAAAAAACTAAGTTTTTTGGGTACTAAGTTTAATGCACAAGTATATAAACTTAGGAAAAGACCCCATTTCCCCTCAATTCGTGCCATTGCAACAAAAAATACCAGCCAGAGAATTAAAAAAAATTCCTGGTCCGGGATCGAACCAGAGACCTTATGCAAACAAACAAACAAACAAACAAACACCATTCACGACAAACGTATATAAACTTAGTAATAACTAGCTGTGGTACCCAGCGTTGCCCAGGTAAAGAAATACTGATAATGAAAAGTGCCTGTTGAACCTGCGCCCGGTCGACCGCGCACATTTGGCGGCGCCCAATAGTCACGTACCCTACAGGGACACGTTTTTGGCCATGGACACCATGGTAGTGGTGACAATGGAGGACACGAACCCCTGCACTGGGTGTCCCATGCCCAAACCGACAGGTTTCAAGTGAAAAGCTTCAAAACTGTGGAAATGCATCCTGGTCAAACAGACACACGCACAGAATTTTTCCTTCTTTTTATACACAATAGTACTAATTATTATTTTTGCAAAATATTCACAATAGTTTTCTTGTAAATCTATCGTTAATAGATCAGATGACACAGTGAAACTTGTAAAGTTGACCAACCTTATATTTAGACCACCTGACATAGTTTGCCACTTTTCATGGAACTGAAAAGTCCCATAGGTTTTACATAGGGGTGATCCTCGGTTATTTTGTCGGCTTGTTTTATATGAGATTTTCACAGAACATAATAACTCTTCGGCAAACAAGGGATATGTCCTTATCATTAACACCACTGTTTGAGATAAAATCAGTTGAGACCAGGAATGTTTTAAAATGATAAAATACCGCAATTAACCGGTATTGCGCTTCTAGGGAATACTCTGAATTGACATTGTGATAGCATAACAGATGCAAATGTCTTGTTTATGGTGGAACATGTTACTCAGAAGCCTGTGCAGGTTATGCATTTTAGATAAGTGGACATGGCATATATTGTAAAACAGATGATAATCTTGCCGTTATTAGGATGGTTATATGCGCACCTTTATGAAAATTTTTGATCCATGTTGCATCAAATGTAATCTGAATGGATAGATATGGATCAACAAATAGATCCACAGGAATAATTGTTGATCAGCAATGTTTTGTTGGATCAACATTTTAATGCGCTATAGGATCAATGGTGATCAACGCTTTCATGCAATACAATCAATGGTGATCACCTTCATGCAATAGCTAGAATCAATGATCAACACTTTCATGCAATAGAATCAATGGTGATCAACACTTTCATGCAATTGAATCAATGGTGACCAACATAATTTTGATCATGAACATATAGCTATATATACAGGGAATAAATTGGTGAAGACAAGATAGACCTCCAAACGGATAATCAACAAACCATAAGCACCTTGGTGAGCTCGTATCTTTCAATCGACATTTAGTATTGGTAGCTTCACCATCACGGTTATTACATATAATAATAATCATTATCATTACGATGATGACAGGCACAACCATCAACAAAACCAACTGTGTACAGACTTGGCAATTATTATTATTGTTCTAAACGACTAGAAAATTTAAGCTGTCTACTGCAAAAATGCCGGGTTGCTTATATAAATTTAAAAACTTTGTGGCACACTAATTATCGCCCAGGGTTATAATTCTATCAAATGGACCTAGCATTTATAGAAGCGAGATATGCAGACATTAATCACGTGCAAAATCTGGAAAACACACTATTTGAAGAAGCCTGTGTAATTACCTTGATTTACAATAATGGGCTGCCCAACTGGAATGTAGTAAATCAACTTCCAGGTTTTCCAGAGAGATTTCTCATAATTCTTCATCAATTAACATTGAAGACTAACATGAATATGAGCTGGGAGAAGATCTATCTACAGGGTGAGTCAGAAATGTGGTTCGTGCCTGTATTGCTGTAAATGAAGTTTGGAGGAATGCAAACAAACATGACACGTATTCAGACGGTCAGAGGCCATATGATGATGTGCCCATTGGTGACCTTGGAGGATTCTGTCAAGGTCATTCGAATGCTAACTTTTTTGTTATGGACGCTAAGGAGCCGATGTCAATTACAGAAATGGTAATTGCCCCTTTTGTGAACACAATGCAGCAAACAGAGTGAAATTCGGACAACAAATGCAAGAGTTATGAGGAACAACGTGGATGTTGTGCGGCCCCAGACAAAAGCTTCCTCTGCAACAGGAAGAGTGTGCAAATGCTATGCAGGGAAGCACGTACTAGCACCTCTGTAAGTTTCGCATTAATGTATGGCACACATGGAAAACATGCAAAAACATACCACAATGATACTGGATTCAATAAAGGCGCCTTCGTCATAAATTGTAGGCATTTGGCCTGTATACATCAATTCCACCAAAACGTTGATATGTGCTTCCCTGCATATCATTTGCACACTCTTCCTGTTGCAGAGCAAGCTTTTGCCAGGGGCCATACAACGTCCACGTTGTTCCTCATAACTCTTGCATTTATTGTTCGAATTTCACTCTGTTTGCTGCATTGTGTTCACAAAAGGGGCACTTACCATTTCTGTATTTGACATCGGCCCCCTAGCGTCCCTAACAAAAAAGTTAGCATTCGAATGACCTTGATAGAATCCTTCAAGGTCACCAATGAGCTCATAGTCATATGGCCCCTGACCATCTGAATACGTGTCATGTTTGTTTGCATTCCTCCAAACTTCATTTACGGCAATACAGGCACGAACCACATTTCTGACTCACCCTGTATACCTGCCTGATAGAAGAATATTTCACTTTTTTCACTTAATTGTTCTCATTTGATTAAAGGACTTGTGTTCAATTGCTAACTATATGTGAATCCACATTATTTGTTACCATATCCTGTATCTATATGGCAAAAGTGGCTAAACTTGTGCACAAAAACATGTTTTTGTGACGTCATTTTGCCCCCACTATCACACACATTAGCTGGTAAGTTCGCTTAAGCGGATTCCACTTATCAGGGTTCAATTGCATTTCCATAGACATTTGAGACTTGTTTTGTCAGGCTTGCACTGAAGCCTAACTCGTGGTAACACAGGAAAAGTTCTGGAGAAAGGTCTACATGCAGGAAACTCTCCGAGGACGAAGGAGACAATGGTCAGCAGCAGCGAAGAACACAGCAGGGAAGCCACGAGTTGGAGATAACTGATCTCCCTCGATACTTCAGTAAGACTGAAGAGTCTGGGACTTGCTCCTGGCTTATAAGGCCAAGACTTGCAACATCCTGTTCCAGGTATTGCAGGCTGCAAGGCCAGGTTCAGAGTCCAGTCACTGGAGCAAGGAGGAATTCCTGGAACTGTTGACAGTTGCGAGGACAATGGATTGCTCCATGTCAGGAGGGCGTCTGCTGACGCAATTCATGACATCATGCCCCCTC
>JAQFZQ010000775.1:0-26822 GCA_034696005.1 Glomeris marginata
CCTGCTCGCTTCCGAAACGCAATTCGCTGCTCCTGCTCGCTGCTGCCGATTTTGTTCGCACAGTCTGGGGCCGGCTTTAGAATCCATGAAAAATGGGTGACATCACAGGACCAATACGAATACAATGTTTGATAGATGCATTCAAATAGTTTCGATGTGTAGTGTCGATCTTCACGATCAAACCAATGAGCGAAGCAACCAGTTCGAACCTGCCAATCGGGAATTGCCGCATTCTACCCTTGCAAGATAGTATAGTCCTGGCCACTCTTTTATTATAAAGGCTCTCTATCTAAGCTTGATTACAACAGCTGTATTCTGGAGACAGCAAGGATTCAGTAATGGCTGCGTTCAAAAACTATCCAGTGCAATGCACTTGGTACAGTCTAGGATCTGTACACCGCACCAAAAGTGCACTACACTGCAGACACACTGCACCAGCTGATGTTTTCGTGCACAGTCGTGCTGCTCTGTGCTTGTGATGTCATCAAAATGTCACACTAACTTTTTGAACGAGGTCCAGTGATATCATGAGTGTTCTGTCTGAATTTTTGAACAGGCACAGTACTTTGTGCTCGCACCAGGGGTAGTTTTTGAATCCAGCCATTGTGTTACCAGGATGTGGTGCCCGCATACCTTTAACATGGGGAGGGTGCATGGGGTTTGCACATCTCGGTTATTACTGTTGACGGGATTGGGTAATGACTTCTTGGCAACACAACTGTGCATTCTGGGAAAGAATGTCTGCAAAGTGATGTCACTACTCGGCTACAGTAGATCTGCACGGTCTGTTAGCTTGTGAAGTCACTTGTCGACAGGGTTCACCCAGAATGCATCCATCATTTGGAAGCAGCGCTCTCTTGCGGCGATGCCAGAACTGTGGTATAGTTCTGCCACTTACTATGTAGGGGCACCACATCCTGGTACATAACACTATACTTAATCCTTGGAGACAGTGTGACCAATGAGCTGTATACTTTGGTGTGACCAAGCCACGTAACGTATGAATTCTGATTGGCTGCACCATTTTTGCACGGATCGAATATTTCATAAATATTATTTGGTTATCGCCATCCGGGAAGACCTCATAGCTGAATTTTGCGTTCAATTTTTGAAGAAAGAAAAAAACTGTGGTTGGCCGCATTGTCTCTAATCAAGCTCTATGCGACTGTTGCGCCATCATGGGGAAATTGGAGGAAACTTGCGTAGACGTGTGGGCAAAATTGATTATGGCAGAATGTGACTGTGGCACGGCCACCTGATCGATCACAACTCGAAAGTGACAATCACAGGTCAATGCAATCGTTTGACCTCCGATATTCACTAGTGTTGGAGCTGATAAGGGACCAAAATGGCGCCATATTGTTACAATCAATTTTCACACCCCGATACACTAATCAATTTCTACGCAAATGTGATTTGAATCGTATACAAAAATGATAGGAATGGCACATATCATTATCTAAATATGTGATTTCGGTTGTTGTAATCGACATTTTTTGATCTTAAAATCCTTGCAATCGCTGCGTGAAACAAAATTGAAAATAAGAGATGCCGCGTGCAACTTTCTATATGTTAGCACAATGGAGATGTTTCTCGTCAGAAATTACATTTACAACAGTATTGTGAAATGACATTTATGATGTTCATCTATTTTCAGACTTTATAACAAGCAGATGTTTCTTCTATTTATCTGTTTCCACATATTCAGTTGGTTATTTTGATCACAGTTACTTTGCGCGACATCTCTAGATGGCGCTGTTATCGAATTTTGTTTCAAGATGGCGACTTGTTTCAACGCCAGCTTTTGTGGGAATGAATGTCATTCTATACATAGTGAGTGATGATCGATTTATCACCGGTCAATCAATGACCACTTTGCGCAAAAGTATTGACTGGCAAACATATATGGTAATTCCGGGGCACGGTTAACTGTCGGGGTTTTATTGTTTACGGCCGATAGAGGGCGCTTTTTATAGATTTCGGTTTGCACTCGTATGGTCCGTAATGGGGTTTACCTCGAAAAGTAGACCGAATTGGTGTGATCGATCGACTTGGCTCAATAACACAGAACAGACCTGTTGATCAGTTTCCCTGTGCTGGCAGCCATCTTGTTTCCTTTCTTGCTTAGTAACATACCCAGATGTATAAAAATACATGTAAAACAATTAGTTTACTGGAATCAGCACTTCAGTTAACAGAATTATTTTTGTTTCAATTATAGTTAAAATTATACTGAATTATGGCATATTATAAATACATATTGGCATATATCATGTACATACAATAATTTGAGATTTGACCCATATTTCAGTATAGGCATGTCCCATTGCCAATTTTAATGAGGGAATATGAGATGATTGGAATTATTTCTGTGTTGAAAGTTTTTTGTGTTGAAAATCTGAACGACACAATCGATTTGTCGAAGAACGACTGGAATTCCGTATAACGGCTTTCCGGAATGCCATGTTGCTTGTTTATAACCCGGGTTTTTTCGTTGCACTCTTCGGCAATGGGTCGTTTTAAATTAGGATATGGTGTCGCATTTCTGTGTCTCGCCTATCTGAAAAACCCAGCTTTTTTTTTAATACCGTTTGTTTAGCCCGGGACGAACGGCTTGCCGTATTAAAACACACCTCGTGTGACGTCACCAAACGATGATTACCAGTAGGTGTGGCCTAGCCCAATAATATGTGCGTGTAATCAACTCGCTTTGACGGCATATTCTCTCCCTGAAATTAATGCAAAAAATGATTGCAAAAATTGACTGCAACACGTGGCAATTGAAGCGCAGCGTCGAAGAACGATTCAACTAATATTTTTATACTGAAATGTATATTACTAAGATTTGCAAAATCACAATCCTGCATCATTCTAAACAGTTTTCATTATTTATAAGATGTTATATAATCAGATGTTCAGGAATAATAAAATTAAAATAATTATACAGTGAAACCTGTCTATGGTGGAAGGTTTTCCAGGTTCCTTGAGATTTCACTATAGACAGGTTTTATTTTCTGTATGTATAACCGTATTAACTAATAATAAGGAAAATATGTATAAAATGTTAGGCAGAATTATTTATTTAAAGAAGTTCAAATACGAAGAAACTTTTTGTTTACAATGATAAATAAATGTAATGGAAAACGTTGCTTTAGGCCTGCATATTTAAATGGCAAGAAAATCGATTGGTGCAACGTGAATTTTGAATATCCCCCACGTGTAAAAATGCAAGGCAAAAAAAAAGAAAAGAGCATTTGGGGGGAGGGTCAAAGGCTTGGAATGCGTATGCAAATGAGGGCGCCATTTGATGTCGTTGCCTGGGTGATGGTCGTCAATGGCGACGGTGGACCCACGTGACGTCACAGCGGGAATTCCACCTTAGCAAACACCGAAATCCACTTTCTGGTTGGAGAGGCAAGTTGTTGGCATTTTCAACACAGCACCAGTTCGTCTCCATTTTTGTACTACATTTTTTCCCCCCATTTACCCGATACTATAGACAAGTAGGCGTATATACTTATATGTTGGTATCACAGATTATTAACAATGGGGAAAAGGAGGTTTATGTGAAACGAGATTTTTGCGAGAAGTAATAATAATAATGGAAGAGTCATGTTGCACTGATTATGTTAATTCGTTTCGGAGATTGTGTTTAGTGGGTGGTTGGTTCTTTGAGAGGGGGACTTTGAAAATAAAAGTTACCTCCATGATTAGGTTTGGTTCTGATGGAAAGAAAGGACAGGAAGTAATGAACTGGCTTCGATCGATCTATCGATTATAATCAATCGATCGATTACAAGTAATGACTACGTCTGTGTTGGTAAAATTGGAAGCAAGATGTCATAATTGATGGGGAAAACGAACCAGTATTTTGTTTACAAATTTAATTATATTGTATTTAAGTATAATTGCTTGAATTTAGATTTCTTTTTAAGCCTGATAACTATACATTATAAATTGTTGCATTTTATGTTGCAATTTTGAGTAAATGATTTTAGAATTGAAGTTCAACTGATTTGCTTGAAAATATAAAGGGAAATTGATTTTGTTGTGTTATATAAAATTAAGTTATCAAAATCATGTTTTACAAAATGGTGTTATGTATTTTGAAACTTAAGCTTTTGTTTAAAAAAATAAAGGGGCTGTTTTAAAATATAAAATCGCTATTTACAAAATTAATTTACTGTTTTAAAAAATTAATTTGCTACATTTTACAAATTGAATTTGCTGCTTTACAAAATAATGTTTTTATTGTAAGCACTCAATAATAATTATTAAGTTTTGTTTTATTATTTTGGAGGTGCGGCGAAATGAATACAACATTCTGATTGGTTACAAAAAATCACATGTCACTTAAATGCGCAATAGTTCCAAATGAAAGAAAGGAATTCCAATTTATATACTATATCAAAAGGTATGGGAGGAAATATTGAGTTGTAGCCAGTGATTGAGCTTCTTTTGGCAAGAAAATCACTGCAGGTGGTACGTGTTATTTATTGCGGATATTGGGGCTACTAGCGCCGCCGGTGGCTGCCGTCGCAACCTAAAAAAGTACAAATAGCGAAACGAATCGCATTGCTGCGATGACTTTTCACTATTCGAAGAATTGGTATTGTTATGCAGGTGGAATTAGTAGATGGTCATCAAAAATGGTTTGTAGTTGTGGCACCCTGCAGTTTGTATTGCTGCGAGTGGGCGTGGTTTATTCTTTTTGTGGGAGGGGTTGGATGGATGAAGATGCGTCCTCGCAGTTTCGTTGTCATGGCAACGTTAAATGCAAACACAGCCGGAGCACATGATGTGTACGATTGGACGACACATATTCACCCACAAATAGCAGTTAGTCAACAAAAACCAAATGGCCAAGAGATGTACTTGTTTTTCATCCTTTAAACCCAAATTTGATCCCAACCAATCGAATAATTGATTTTTCTTGTTTATTTTTAATTACATATAATAAAAATACTGAGAAGTGAATACAACATGAAATGTTGCCAAACTTGAATGAAAATAATCTAAAGTCTCTATTAATGAACTATTAAATATCACTTTTCTAAAAGTATAAGCTGAAATTCCGAAAAGTTAAGTTGTTTTATTTAATGGAGAATTTAAATTAACAAATAATAATTAGAAACAGTTGTCCTTATGAAATAATACATTTTGATAATATTTCATACAATATTTCACACAATATTTCATTCAAAATTAATACTGAAATCCCTTTTTACAAGCTTTTTTTTAACTTCACTTTTTATAATTTTATTCTGAAAACAATGTAATAAATTAACATCATTGTTCCACTTTTCACAATGTTTTATGAATTCCAATATCGAATATCAACTTTGTATATTTTTCTTCTGTTTCTCCCCTTTTTTAAACATATTTTGTTGCATATGTTATTGTTTGATTGTGTTTATCTTTTTACAGGAATTTAGTAATTTTAGTTTCTAAGTAAATATTCTGTACTAAAAGTTGTATATTATTGTACTGTTGACAGCGGGTGTATTTTTATAGGTTAGAAATATACGAGATATGTTGTTATACGTAGTAATATAAGGGACATTTATCATCGGAGTCGATTTTATTTACAAAGGTGTAAAAAAGATAGGTGAAGATTTATCTTTGTGAGAGAATGGAGGAGAAACCTGTTGGCAGCAATTCAGGTGGAACAATATTGCTGTGTTTTTTATTTATATTATTTATCAGTTGGGACTTTGGCCTTGTTGTTTGGAATAGCGGTGCAGAAGGATTTGTGGCCATTTTAGATATTTATACATTTTTGCCAAGAAGCGGCCCCTTAACGTTCGTCTTCACTGCCAACGTTGCATCGCATATGACGCACTTTACTTTCATACTTTATATGCGAAAATACCCCTTTTTTTTTTTTACTTACCACAACCGAATTTCGTTTCAGCTGAATCTGTGTTTGTATTCACGTACTGATTTCCTTTCTTTATTCTCTTTCTTCCAGATTTCCAGAAATTGGAAAGAGAAGCACGGATCTGCCGCAAATTGCAGCATCCCAATATCGGTAAGTGCAAAAACTATGTAACGTATTTTTCGTGTTAACCCTGTTACACAGACAACGTTATTTCATAACCACACATGTAAAATATTAAACATAAATTTTATTATACGTTTATATAATTTTTAAAGCAGAAATGTAGGGAAAAAGCCTTGAAAAACTATTCATCAAACATTCTGGAAATAGATTGTTATCAGTTCTAAATTTAGTTCAGTGTTGATTTAACCTGATTTAACATTGGATTGAAAAAAGAAAGGTATTTTCTGATATTATAAACAGTAATATGGGGCGTGGTGCGTTAAATTTATCGAAAGATATTGCTATTTATAGAGTTTTAGATATTGTTGAATGGAGAAATTTCTTTTCTTAAAATTCAAACAATTTCTGTCATATTATTACTGTGTCAGTAAGTCAGTATGTTTCCAAATCATAACATATTTTTCCGATCGATACGTCCATATTCCTCTTGATTCCATCGATTTGCAGTGGGTTTAACAACATATGCCACTCCCCCTTTATGCAAACTTTAAAATCATTCTTACACTTGGACAAAATAATATTCAACAAATACAGATTACACCGATTTATTTGCTCCATTGTTTACATTACATGTAAGTCGATACATATAAGGAGTATGATGTAGTATGATATGGCTATACGCGCCACCTGGTGGACAAACATAGTACTATAAACCAAAAGTGACATATGACCATAAACGGGGTTTATTTCAATATAGACAAAGCTGTGACTTTATCCGTTATATCCACAAGTGGGATTAAGTTGAATTTAGGAAAATGCTGTTGATCAACAACAGCTATTTTTCGGTGCGCCATCTGGTGTTGGTCGTGAGAAATATTTCACGTTTACCGGTGCGTTTACTTGTGGATACTCTAACAAATATTTACTACCTTGATACATCACCTTTAAGGTTTGAATGGCTTAGTTACATCACTTATTGTCATATTAATGAGCGTATCCATCCCACACTTACAAAAGACATAAGAAAAAATAGTGAGAAAAAAATACTCTGATCACGTGATGCATGGATATTTTTTGCGCAACCTTTTTTTGCAACTTTTTCGCTTTATTAGTTGATGTAGGTAGGAAAAAATAGGCAGGAACGTGTTGCGTAATAGGTAGGCCTATCTGGTATGGATCTTATCGATCGATATCGATCGGTATCGATCCAGTGCAAAGGCAATGGCTTTTTCCCCGAACAGTTTGTTGTTTACTTCGGCATATATGATAAGAGTGAACGTGTTTCATGAGAGGATATTGAAAGTGAATTGCTATTTAATAACATCTTCACTCGTCACTGATCAGATAATTTCTTTCAAAATATAATGTAATTAAAAACGTGACTATTCGTTCAATTATAATGTTGTGAATACATTCAACATTTAGTACCTACCTACACAGACTTTAAAGTTACCGTACTTGTTATAGGCTACTACATTTTAATTACACTATGGGGAAATTTTAAAGTAGGACAACAAATTAATTATAATTTTCTCCACCAGGGGAAATATGGCGCTGTCGTATCCATTTTTATTTATTTTTACATCTTATTCTCCTTTCAAACAATGATGTTGTTCTAGAAAGTTGCTAAAGTATTTTGACCCTGATTTTATAATACCCTAATTTTATGATTTTATAATGAACCTACGACCACATGCAACAGCGCCATATTTTCCACACAACTTCCCCTGGTGGCGAAAACGTAAACTAGTCGATTTTTCTTCATAAATTGCTTAACAATAGGCTACTCTTGACAATAATTATATTTCAAATGACATATGCACAAAGTTTTGTTGACTGGTGTGATGTACGAGTTTGATTCCTTAAATTATAACCACCCTGTAAAATTTAAAAGGGAAAATACGTTTGTGATGATTTTGGTGATGGAAATTCCATATATAATGAAATGGGAAAAGTTTGTTTTAAAAAGTGAGAACAGTTATATTGATTTTTCAAGGCAATTTCAGTACATACATATTGAGATAATTTACAAATGAAATATCTGAAGGATTTTAGTAAAATTCCTGAAATGTGATTTTGCTATTTGATATGATTAAGTAAAAAAGAAAAAAGGGAATATTATGGGTATCGTATGTCATGAGAGGGAATGTTTCTGTTCATTAAACGAGGTTATTGGGATTATTTGAGTGTGGTCTTGCATGCTAATTATCATATTTGAAGAGCTGGTTTGGTGATTAATTTGCCAGTCACGTGTTGCAGCTGCACAGATGGCGACACTTGAACCTAATATTACAGAGAGGAACATAAATTCCTAGACATTAACATCACCACTTCATATGTACATGCAGAATAGTATAGTAAACAAAATATGTATACCTAGTAGCCCTACTATTCTGAATTCCAGTAATGACATCAGCGCCATCTCTAGTCGTTTCCTTTAAATTCCTGTTTGTTGGTTTGTTTGTTTTAATTAATACCTTCATCCAGAAGTGATTTGGTATTTTGTTATCATTTATTATTAGAAATTTCAATTAATCTGAGATGCATTTTTGCCAATTCTAAGGTATTTCAGAGAATAAAATTAAAAAGTTACAAATGTTCAATTATTTTTGAATCACCCTGTATTTAAACTTAAGGATTTTTTTTTATAGTAGGCCTATATCATTTTAAATGGACACTTTATGTTGGCATTCGTAGAAATACATGCACTTATATATAAATATATCTGAAATGTTTTTAAGGGGTAATAATATTGTAATGGACTTGCGCATAATGGCGTTTCATCATCAGACATAAATTGAGATGGATCAATAAATAAATATCCATCGATTGATTTTTTTTTTCTTTTTTTTTTTTTACAAACACAGTGTCTGGGTTGATTTATCGGTTGCATTTGGGGGGGAGTTTGTGATGGGCAATAGGCCTATTCGTCAAAAGGAAAATGTTTTGAAAGCGATTGGTTTGGTGTGTTTTGGTCATTGAATGGACCCAGAAGCCAGATGTGCACTCGATGTGCAACCAATGTGTGGATGAAGCGTAAAATAAGCAGTGTACACCACAAAAGGTCGGCCATTATAGTGCACTTGTTTGCGGCAGTGACGTCACTGCCGCTCGGGGGTGTTCAAAAACCACGTCCTTCGCTTGAAAATAATAAGGGGAAATTATATAGGTAATATAAATATTGGATGATCCCTGTGTTTTTGGACACGAGTGAGCACAGATTTAGGTGCAGTGAAATTGAGAAAGTCTCACTTTATGTACACAAGAGTCGTATAATAGCCTACGCATTTCTATTTTGGGGTTTTAGCCATTTTTTATTTTTATTTTACTGGATTCCCAGGGATCATTTTAAGAGCCGAGATGTTTTTTTTTTATTATTTTTATAAATAAAGTATTATATTCCTGTTCGGTACAGCATTTTTTTTATATCAGGCGCAAATTATATTTTCCGGTTCAATATGATTTTGAAAGAAGCAAAAAAATTGGCACACACGTGTGTATAAATTACATTTTCCCCCCTTGAAAAAAAAAATGAAGTAGGTAGAAAAGAAAACAGCGTAAGCCTCTTATTTAATAAGGTACCAAACTAAATCGATAAAATTGGAAAATACACTATACGTGAAATCTGAGATAAAAATAACAATATATTTTTGTCATGATCAATACATGGTTTCAAAATTTAAGAAAATATAAACTTTGATATTCAGCAACGATGTTTTGTTCTATTTTACTTTAATATTTTACTTTAATATTTTACATTAATATTTTACATAAATAAATTACAATTTTAGCTTGCATGAATTTTCGAATAGGTATAGTAGTGTTCAATTATTTTTGAATCACGTTGTATCTTGCACACAAAATGCGTTGTTATATGTATATAGTCAGACGTAATTTAAATATTTTCTAATCTGGTTAAATAATGTTAGAATATTTACAGGTAGAAATGGTGTTTTTATTAAAGGTTTTGTGCTATTGCGCAATTCAATATGGCGTCGTGTTTTCAACAATGACGTTAAGCCTACTTTTGAATTTCACATTCGGTTCATGCACACATCTATCTCTAATCGTTCGTTTAATAGTTATAGCAATTAACGGAGAGGCCAATAAGGATGTGATGATTAGAAGTAATTGCCAATCATAGTTCACATATGTAGGGTTATATCTGGGATAGGTCGATCGCAGCGCCCCCCTTTTGTTAATCTCCTATAATAATTATGTCAAATTGTAGGATTAATTCCAACGTGTTTGCCTCATCCAATCCATTAATCACACAATGAATTTCAAACCCTTGGACATTTGATTTATCGCCAACAGGTGGCGCTTCGACTATCATTACTTTACATTATACTTTCTCCTCGTTTTGTTTCTTTTTATTCTCGCCTTATGTATATGCATTTGCTAATCTAGCAGTTATATTGTTAAAACGTAAATTCTGTCTCCATTGTCTAGGATGGTAGCAACACTTAACATTTAGTAGGTTAACGGTCGACTGTTAAGAAACGCAATTTTGTCGGCCATTTTGAATGCGTTTCGCTTTTCCGCAATGCAGTAAACGTTTGCGGAAAAGCCGAAAATTTGGGCAAACGTGAATTGCAATGTGTTTTTTGTTGTATTCGTACATTTTATTTCTGATTAGATGTGTATACGAATCTGGATGAACAAAAGAGCAAAATGTTTGTTCGTGTTATAAACTTGAAAGGGAAAAATTGGGCAGAAAAAGATTAGGTTTTTTAAGTAGCATATGGCCCATAAGTAATATTATTAGGCCCATTCCACTCACCGGTTGCTCGTGACAACCACCATATAACTCGTTATATATTCATAGTGGGTCTGCCATTAATACGACACGTGATATATACAGTATATATATACACGTACACCAAGATGGCTGCCATTATTACGTAATCAACATACGTATTCCATTATAGGTTATCTCAATTTTGCGTGAATGAACTTGTAATTTTTGAACGAGGAATAAAAAGCCCTAACAAAAGCAATTTTTTTTTAATATACCTATCTATATAAGACATTCATCCATTTCTTACCTTTTGACCACCTCATTATATTTTTTGTAACATATTCACAAGTTTCCTGGCGCTAGTTCTCAGAAGTGTCGTGTGGTGCAACATGCATTTGTTGATATATATATAGTTAACGCAGCACCGCAATGGCCGCATCTGACCACAGCGCCACCACACGGAAAAACCCATGAAACACGCCAGGAAACTTGTGCATATGTATACGAATATGTGACATTATAATTAGTACATGTTCATTCAAACTTGAAATTACATTGCAATAATTGTAGTAATTTGAATTTTAAAATAATGATATTTGTGTTACGATTGAATGCAGAAATTGTATTGGGAAAATGGCCCAAAGGTTATTTATATAGGAAAGTGCCCTATAGGTATATATTTGAAAGAAATTTCCCCAGAGAATATCAATGAAAATTCCTCCAAAATTGCTAGTACAGTTGCTAATGCGCATGCGCAGTTTATGCCGCGCCCTCTGGTGACGCCAGAAAGAATCACAACTGGGTGACTGTTTGCAATGTAGGGTACAGTGTGATGTGATTCAACCTGTAATGTTGGCCGCTCCACGTCGAACGAATAATGCAAGTTAAAGAGGCAGTCATTTGAGATCAGTTTGCATAATTAACGGAGTTGCCATGGCAACCGCTTCAGTGCTGAAGCGCGACGATCGATGAGCCGTGTGATTTGTCCCTATATTATATATACCATTAACGTACAGAATTGGAACTAACCACGTTTAGAATCGGTTGCACTCTACCTAAGATTGGTAGGTATATTTATTTGGGGAATCGACCTGGAAGAAATCGCAACATATTGCCATGAATGGAAGAGGGGCTGTCTGGTAATTAGGTTAGTGTGATTGATAAAGTGGGAGGATTCTTCGTAGATTCAATTATGTTTTTTAACATTATTCAGTGTTAAAAAACATTTCTAGACGATGATAGTTGTAATGTAGGGTGTAAAAAGGCGTAAAAATAGCTTTAAATGTTAAAAATTTCAAAAACAAAACGTGATACGCAACTATGTTGCAGAGGAAAGAGTTGCAATGCAACTATTCCCGTTATAACTCAACGGAAAAGTTGCACGAGACTACCGTGATCTGCAATTTTCTTGCTTGATCATATTTTCCTTTTTTCACATGTTTTTTAAATCAGTTTTTAGCATCAACCTTTGACATTTAGTGCCATAAAGCGAGTGAAAAATGTTATCCAGCCTTACTTGACATTGACGTAATTAATAGACGGCCCCCGTACATTGGCTGTTTGCATATGGCAAGCATAATAATGTATGGTCCTGACATATTTGACGAGGTTTATTCAGCAACAGCGTGCGCATGTTATTTGCGATTTTTTTTTCTCTCTCGCTAGGTGGCGCGGTGGGAGGACATGTCACGTGACCTATTATATGGCAGCCATGTTTGCGTATCCATTTCGCAAGTGTCGCGATTCATTGTGATAGTCATTGGGCAAACATGCAAGGGCCCACCATGTGAAACACGAATTTACTCCAATCGATACTGACCCATTGTGGTACAAAAAACACGTGACACATGTTGCGCAATATTTGTTTAGGCTTAAACTAGCTCCACACATTTAGGCCTAACTACAGAAGCCCTTGTATGTGCAACTTCCGTGCAGGGAAGCCATCTATTTCACCAAAACAGCTGCCATTTTGTGCAATTGAATTTTATTTTGCTACTTTTTACTCACATTTGTTGCAAGAAATCTTGCAAGTCGTTAGGCTGTGAATTTCAAGATAGAAATACTGCTCCATCTGGTGGCAAATCTCAGACATTATATTGGAAAGATTGAGAATGTCATAGAATGTTTTTTTTTTTTAGATATTGCCTTGTAACTGAATTTTTAGATTTTTAAAGCTAAACCAACTTTTTTATCACAATATGGAAGCGCACTCTGGCGGCGAATTGATCGTGTGCTCCCAATCCGAGTTGTCCCCTTTTATAGGAGAAGAATAACTACATATTCTGCCAGCTTAATTAATTCAATGATGCCTTAATTAAATAGAGAAAAGGTCGGTTGATGCCGACTTTGTCCTCTTATAATTGGGTTGTCTAAAAACCTATCCATAAAATGGATTCACATTTAAAATCTGAAACCACTCGGTCTTCATTATATTGCATATCCAAATTATTATAGGCTATATATAAAGTATATGACAACAATTTTCCTGCTTGTTGTTTTCGAAGTAAACTTTCATATTGATTGATTGAGCCATTTTTGCTAATGGAGGGGGGAAAAGTTTGGCGTCAAGTCGTCTGCGAAATACCTATAGCTAACTTGGGTGAAGTAAACAGTTGGGTGAAAAGGTACCACTGTGCAATACTGAACAGTGAGTCTGTGTGTAGAAATTGTGGTCTGTTTAAAACATTGGCACCAAGCAGGAAACTTGGTGTACATTGTATAAATGTATATTGCGTATTGGCCCTCTGGCGGCGAACTTTGTAACTGAGAAATGATGGGGATTTTTTGTTGCTGGTGCGGTGAATCCATTCAATAGACAAGTTTAGGAAACATTATATAGCAGGACTAAATCGATACCAGACGACACATTACCTGTCTGTCGATGTTTTTTTTTAAAGGGTGATGACACCTGCCCTTTCAACTTGCGCTTTTATGTCGCCTCGGATGTCGCCAGGTGGCGCTATTGATACTCGATCCATATCCATTCCTTTCAAAGCAATGTGCAATATAAAATATGCGATGACACGTGTAATATATCTCATTGGAGTGTTAGGTGTTTGTTGCTAGTTGATGGTGGACCGAATTTGAATTTTGAAATGACTTGTATTTGTTTGCTTTTTTATTATTTTAAACGCGATGCGCATTTTTCGAATTCCGCGTACGAACCGCCGCCGCCATTTTGCGCATTCAGCGAACGGAAAAGCGAGAAAATGGCGAAGAAAGGACAAATAGGGCATCGCGAATGATCAACTCGAAAAGGAAGAAGGCGATTTAGAACCAGTAATGAGACTTTTTTGGCATCAAGGGGGGGCAATGGCAACAAGGGAAGAAAAAAAATACAACAAAAACCGGCGACCGACGCCTTATCGATCGTTCCATTTCTTGGTTTGTCAAAGGGTTTGTCTCAGCATTCGAATGTATGGCTAGTGTGCCACGCGCGCCATCTGGCGGTAGGCCATAACAAGTAATAGTGTCTTCTCCAACCGCCGAGCGAACGAGTATATGGAACATGGGCATTTATTGCGCTAATATCCCTTGGTAATAACCAATAGTAAAGAGAGGATTTTAATAATTTGATGCAGAGTTGTTGGTTCTATATCTCCTTTGTGGATGTTGTTTGAATTGGGGAAAGATGGAGGCGATTGATGCGATGTTCGTGTCTGGCGTGACAGTCGCTCGAGGCACGGAAGTATCGAGTATGGCGCACCGGATGGGCCATATAATCCCATGTCAGCCGCCATTGATGGTGTACGGATTTCGGTCACTACACTATCGCTAATGGGATAATGAGTGGCGCAATTTCTCATCTCTGTACTCTCGCATCCCACTATTATTAAAGTGGGGTTGACTTCCCCCTCCTCCCCAAACAGACTTTTGGGGGGTTTAATAGCGAAAATGCAGTGCAGTAAATTTTGCCATATCAGACATGTAAATATCGTCCTCACCTTGTTTAATCCGGCAACTGTTTTGTATGTATATTGGATCGCGTGTCATGATTTTTAATATTCATAAATGACCCCTATAACTTCATTCTTGGAGACGCGACCAAGGATGCATGAATAAAGATAAATTTATTTCGGATTAATGGGGGTTAATTAGGGTTGTGAAGCAACAGCATATACTTGCTTAGTATATGCTTTTGAAAATGTCTAATGAACAGTCATGAAATATAAGATATATGGCGAGCAGATTAGTGAATGTGTATTTCCAAATGCATGCTACTACCATGTTGCTTGAAAACTATGCCCATAGAATGGAAAAAAAGTTTTCAAACAAGTCGTGTTTGAGCCGATTATTCCATAGATATAAAGGAATTGCCCTAATATAAGGTGAGAGTGAGACCTTATTATAGGGCAATAGGGGAATGAAACCTATATTTTATAAAGCAATGCCCTTATAAGGGGAGCCACAATATAAAGAGATTTCACTGTTTGTCAACAAATAATGTAGGCCTATAGGCCTTCTAATATTTTCAGCATCGAGTTGATTGTATAAATGAAATGCACTACATTACATAAATCATCCCTTGAAGTTTTCCATGTTATTTTGCCTCTGTATAAAGGAATTACTTGTAAAGAGAAAGCTAAGAGTAATCCCAGGCATCATGGTCGCATTGTTTTCGTTTCTTTAATAAAAGTTTAGGTTAACTTAAATTTGGTTAATTGGTTTGCCAATCAGTTACAGAGGCGCAAGTTTTAGATCTAAATTTATTAGAAAAGTTTATTGCCTCTCTTCAAACTAAAGTAACCTATTATTTTCGCTATAATGTTTTGTGTTGTTGCAATAAAAATACATTACTATTATTACAATATCTCATGTTAGAAATAAACCTCGGTATACCGAGGTTCTACTGTATAAACTTAAAGTATTTTTTTTTTAATGTTGACTGACTTGCATGCCTTTAGAAAGCAGGTGTTGATGACATATGTCATTATAGGATATGAAAGTGGTAATTGAAAAAGGAAAGATACTGTATTTGATGGCGTCGTTTGAGTGGTGAAAAGTGGTTGAGTTTTTTGAACACAATGTGGCGCCACGTGACATTTGCAATAGAGTTCTACCGAGAAAGATTGAACAATTTATGGAGACACGATTAGGAAAGTTAGTCGTTGGGAAAATTGATTAATTTGTCGCTACAGTAATTGGCGTCAGGGTCGCAATTTTCAAAATGAAGACATTCATGCTCTCCGGTCTTGCATTTGCGAAATAATTACACCTCTCATCATAAGATGTAATTAGCGAGTCACGTGATCAACAACAAGCAACTTAGCCTAAATTGCCTATTTTTATTAGACTTTTCCGTGTAAAACAACCGTTGTACATCCTATACCCCGTTCACTAGCTGTGTTTAAAGAAATTAATTTGAATGTAAGTTTTGTTGTGTGAGGGGAAAACATAATTCATATAGCAATTAATTATGTCATTGAACATTATAAGTCGAAAGTATAGTTAGTTCCTGGTTAACTTTAGATATACTCCTAATGGATACACGAAAAACTTAGTAGAAACCCAATCAAAGCTAAACTAATTTTGTGTAACCTATCTTAGGTATGTTAGCAAAATCGGATTATGTCCAATTACCCTTGTTGACATTCAAGTAAATTATTTATGACTGTAGTTGCTCTCACTTAACCTTGGTACATGTCTATACTGAACTGGAAATACTGGAATTATACTTGTATTTTATTTTACCTTCCTTATTTTGTATATACTTAGATAGTATTTTGAATTTTGGAGAAAAAACAAACGAACATGTAAATCCACTCATTCATCAGTTAACTTATTCAGGACTATCTTTCGCATAATGTAACCATTTGTCGATTTATTATTAATGCATGACAACATCAATAACCAACAGTATCAGTCAAATTACATAGTATATATTTTGTCACTGAAGTCTGTGGTGTTATAACCACAATTTGCACTTTTAAAAAGTATAAGATGGTGATGGAGATATGAAGACAGCATTTGATTTGAATGATTTAGTGCTGTCTTTCATAGTTTGATCAAGCACAAGAAGATATACGTACTTGAAACTGGTTGGGAAGGGATGATAAAACAGGTTTTGTGAGTGGTACAGTGAAACCTGTTTAAGAGGACCACTGGTGGGACCTGGGAAAAGTGGTCCTAATTCACAGGGGGTCCCTTGACGCGGGTACATCATGAAATGTCATTTAGAATGACCTTGAACGGCGTCTTGAAGGTCATTGGCGCTTAATCTTTGAAACCACTGCTCGGAAAGCACATGTTCCAATTTGAAAGTTGTAGATCATGTTCCTCACATATGACTTCCAGATATAAGAGTGGCATTCTTTTTGCGAAATAAACGCCTGGAAATCCTTAGGTGCCTCGCGCTGTATATGTTAACACCCACCTTCATCTAAGAACTTCCTGTTGTGTAACATCTAGCTCAGCCACTCAAATTCACGAGTCACCACCTCAACCATCCTTTTGAAATCCTTTCTTGTGCTTGATCAAACTATAGTAGATTTGCAGATGCTAAGCACGAGTCGGTTTGCTGCGCGAAGAGCGCAAAATGACAATCTTCTGTTAAGTTAAGCTCAAAGTGAGATTAACTTACACAGATCTGCACTCAACATGAACCATGTTATAAAGCATGACCGTTCTTTGAGCACAACATATATTTTCATCACGTACTGCGTATAGGACTACTTTGGATGAGCCGCGTACTCTGCGCGAACACGCACCATCGATTTTGATTTCATGTTCTGGTCACATGCATTCTGAAAGCAGAAGTGAACAGGCAAAACACGTCAAGAGACAAGTTTTCCTGACACAAAGCTAATATTGAAGGCGTGGTCCAACGTACTGACACGAGGTTTTTATCTTGAAAAATGGATGAAACATGCAAATATATACCGAAATGCGAACATGTGGTAGATACAAAAAAAGAGACATGATGCAAAATCATTCATACTCTTGTCACATCTAAGATGGGGACTTTATGGTAGGGTACACAAGAACCTAACTGAATTTTGATGATTTTCCCTTATTTTTTCCAGTACGGCTACACGATAGTATACAAGAGGAAAGTTTTCATTACTTAGTTTTCGACTTGTGAGTATATACCACTTTTGTTTCTTTTCACTTGCATAAATAATCTGGTTGGAATAACAATGTCCTAATTGACTTTTTCAGAGTAACTGGCGGAGAATTGTTCGAAGACATTGTAGCGCGAGAATTTTATAGTGAAGCTGACGCGAGGTTTGCTTCGCTAAATACATTTATTTCAGAATACTTTGTTGCAGAATGATATATTGAAGTTACTTCTCTTACTAATTGTTTATTTAGTGACCAGAGTATAGCATATTCTAACTTAATCTTATCACTTTCTTACGGAGGAGAGTCTGAATTGCTAAACATAATTTTTACACTCTCCCCATTGTGACTTTGATAATTTTCTGCAATAACAGTTCTAATATTTCTTAATGAGCACTAAAATAACTTTTGTCCTCTTTTTTTTCTCTTCCCTAGCCATTGCATTCAACAGATTTTAGAGAGTGTAAATCATTGTCATCAAAATGGCGTCGTTCACAGGGACTTAAAGGTAAAATGCATATCTATTTATTAATTTAGTTTGCAATGGGAAAGTTGAAATGGACAGGGGGATTGATAAAATGTAAATGGTAATTTTGTAGCCGGAGAATTTACTTCTCGCAAGTAAAGCGAAAGGTGCAGCTGTCAAATTGGCGGATTTCGGATTGGCCATCGAAGTGCAAGGAGAGCAGCAAGCATGGTTCGGTACGTACGTGACATGAAATTCGTTGTGAAATGGGATGGAATCAGATGAGATGACATGAGAAGGGCGGTTGTGATTTCAGGCTTTGCCGGCACCCCTGGCTACTTATCACCAGAAGTTTTAAAGAAAGAGCCTTACGGTAAACCGGTGGATATTTGGGCCTGCGGTAAGTGAGCATATATATCCCACACCTTGTTAAACTGACATTTCTGTTAGTTTCCTATAAATTGAGATGAAGAATACTAGTTATATTTAAGTAAAGTCGGTTTGTTTTACCTTGGTTTTACTCCAACAATTAAAACTTTTGTCTGTTTGTTTATTATTACTATACACTACTGTTTCTGCATTCAGTTATTACAGTTTCATGGTACTGTATCTTATTGTACAACAATGCCAGCTCACATGTAAAGCACTTAATATTATTAAAATCTGGTATTTTGTAGGGATAAATAGTAGTACGTGTGTGTAGATGTAATGAAATATTAGGGATAAAATAAAAGTATTAGAAATATACCAATATCACAGATTACATACCTAAACAAAACGCTCTTCTACATATATTTAAAAGTACATTTATGTTTTCTTGAGCTGTTAATTAAGTAAAGGGAACTATAAAAACATCATTGTTATAGAGTGTCCGTAATACCGCGTGAAAGTTTGGCGTATTTCTGTACTAAATATTAATCTGTTTGTTAGAAGACGTAAAACAAGTGCAGTTCTAATTGATTTTCTGTTGTGTTTTTGTACTTGTTAGGTGTGATTTTGTATATCCTATTAGTCGGATACCCTCCATTCTGGGATGAAGACCAACACCGGTTGTACGCGCAGATCAAAGCAGGTGCTTACGACGTAAGTACGAAGGATTATGATTATGTCCAAGTTGGGGATTTTGCTGTTAGAACTAGATTCATCCGGGACGGATTGTTGTGAAAAGAGTAAATATAAATGCAATGACTGTTGGTGTTTGCGGAAAACGCATGCCATTTAGGTGTTGTTGACTTTGTTGCGCTGAATGTAGGACACGGGATCACATTTTGAGCACCTAGATAATGCCACTGACGCAAATGTTAGGGCACAAGGGCGAGATACGACTGTTTGAACGTGCTGATAACTGACACGTAAATTTCGATATAAAAGCCAATCTTGTGTTCCCGCGTATAACCTCTTTGCCGGTCGCCGCGGTCCGTTATACCAGAATTTCCGATCGCTATTATATTGAGTGGAGTGCTATTGGAAAGAGCATTCGTATAATGACTGAGGTGTTGAATTCGCAGTACCCGTCTCCAGAATGGGACACGGTCACCCCGGAAGCCAAGAACCTGATCAACAGCATGCTGACCGTGAATCCCGCAAAGCGCATCACGGCCGCCGAAGCACTCAAACATCCGTGGATCTGCGTAAGTTGCCTCGGTTCCAAAAGCACGACTCCTTCTAACTGTCTTAATTAGCAGGACTTAATCTGATTCTGTTTTGTACTTTTGTGCTCTTCACCTTTTCGTAGCAACGCGAGCGTGTGGCATCCGTGGTACACCGACAAGAGACTGTGGATTGTCTGAAGAAGTTCAACGCCAGGCGTAAGCTGAAGGTACATTTCCATTCATCATTCGTACTTATAGTTTGCTTCATTTACTTGGGAAATAGAAATATTGGAATTGGTCATGGAAAAACATTGAAAACTGTCATATTTCGAAATTGTCAATTTGTTCACATGGATATTTTTAAAAAGTTCATATGTGCTAAATTATAATGTTTACATTAGGAAGTTTTAAAGTTGTGAAATTTAGTGTAAAACTTATCCTGGATATGTCATGATATTTTATATTTCAATGTGGTAAACTACTGAAGATTTTGGTTTAAGTAAAATCCCAACATAAATTTAATTGATATTATTTGCATTATTTGTAATACATTTAATTGAAACGCTTCTTTGAGGATGGATACAGTGGGAAATAAAAAATAAATTGTGTATCTTTAATTTGATGAGAAACTTTTTTTCTCAAAGCAAATTTGTTGAAAACAAGGAAATGATAAACCCTAATAATTATTTAATTATTGGACGACCCCTGATTGATTAATTATCGATCGTGGAAACTGAGTAATATAATAATTTAATAATACAGTAGTACCTTAGAAAGTTTAGAAAGACATGGATTATAAGTTTGTACTTGAGAACAATTATAACTGGAATTTTGCAATCTAATTTCCATTGTGTTATTGCAATTATATTATTTAATGGTTATTATTAAGTGTATGATTTTGTTTTACTAATTCCTTTTTTTCTACATTTCCAGGGTGCAATCTTGACAACAATGTTGGCCACCCGAAACTTTTCTAGTAAGTACGACGGCCACGGTAAGTGTCCCGTTATTTCTCGGCCGCCAATTTCCAAGTGAGAAAACTCTCTTTCTATGTTTCTCTCTGTCTATCTCCATCTATAACTTCATTTATACATCCACCTTTTTTTATTTTATGTTAAACTATACCTGGTTTATGATTATCATTTTCTCAGATGTCTATTTATTTTACCACAGTTTACAAACATCTTGTAGAAATCACCCGGCCCAGCTGCATGATCTCCTGTTAGTATTTGAAACAAAAAACAAGTGTAACTATTATCTAGAAAAGCATGACAGTGTTTTCTTGCATCTGTCTATACACCCCCTCACCAAACACCCGTTTCTTATCCACCTAAATATTGTATATTGCCAATTGATTTCAGATATAGAGCTATAGTAGCTGGGGGGAAATAGTGGTTACATTATTGATGCAGGTTTTTATTTTTCAGTGGCTTATTATTTTCTGATTCGGCAATGTTTTACAATATTAAAACTATAATAGCCACAGTGTTAACAGTGTTAATCAGTTAATGGGATGGCATTTTGTATTAGTTATCCGATATAACTAAAAAGTTAAAAATAAAAGAAGCAATAAATAATATTAAGAAATATATAATATTGCTCTTTTAATGTGACAATGTCCGAGAATGCAGTTGGCCGGTATATATTAACTAAACTAATTAACTTGAAACTATTCATTAAAGTCAAGAGAGTTTTTCATGTGCGGTAGAAATGACGGGGCACATAACACCAACATTCAATCAATCCAATCATGTGCATATCGGCCATCTTTGATTTTATAACCCTTCTTGGGCATATCGTATTCCTCACTGTTATATAAGCATTCATTTAATGAAACGTTTTTTATTCAACAATTAATTCGTAGGCATTGAATTTCAAACATAGGGAAGAAATAATAAAATGTCTGCCAACATCTAGGTCTAGCTCAAGTCTAGCTTCATCCCTGTAAAAAAAACATTTTTCTAATTTTAGAATGATTTTGAAGGATAAAACATGTTAAATGTTGGTTCTATTGAATTTAATAGAGGCTAATTGCAATATGAGTATGACAGCAGTGACAGTACAGTGAAACCTGTCATAACCGGAACTTTACTTATATGACTGTGACACCTGTCAAAGTTGGAAATCTCAAGCATAAATGATGCCAATTTAATGGATGATGAAGTCCTTTCATATAATTGAAACTGAGAGTGACAAGGACTGAAAGCTGATTTCCTTGCATTTTCCATATAAAAGCATTGTAATCTCTTAAAGGTGGAAAGACATTATTTATGAATACTTTGGAGTTGAACAAGCCGCGAAAAAACTAAGTTTTTTGGGTACTAAGTTTAATGTACAAGTATATAAACTTACTTAGTAAAATACCCCATTTCGCTTCAATTAGTGTTATTTAAAAAATGACTAGCTGGAGAAATGACTATCTAAAATTATTAAAATCATTATTTTGGTTTAAAATGTTATAGGTAAATGTTATTCAATATTATGCAATATTATACAATACAATTTTTGTTATAAGCCCATTGCAGTTCAGGCTTTGGAAGGTTTCACTTTATAAATTTAGGCTATTTCACCAACAGTTTTGAAGCTTGTTATCCAGATTATGATGTATTTAATGCATAGAAATAATTTATATAGTTTGATTAATGCAAATATTTTCTAACATATGGACTTTTAAATTGGTACAGCAGGGTTAGGTTATTTCAGTATGCAGCAATGTCCATTATCCACAGTTATAAAAATGGCCTGTTAACGTCTTTGAAAAAGTTTTCCTTGCCACTACTTACTTCTTATCACATTTATGTGGGGACATTTTATCCCAGGCTGAGGCTAAATTTGTGCCCAAATCGAGAACTTGTTTTTGTCTTTGTGCCTTAGCAATGTGTGCATTAAGTCACTTGCATTGTATGTTTTTACATGTTTACACCCATGACCAATGGGAAGATATCGTAAGATGCGCTCCAATTGCAAAAGCAACTAATTAGCTTGTCATCTTGATTATCACATTTCAACCTGTCCCAAAATACTGGACCAATCAGAGTGCGGCCGTTATTTAATACAGAAAATAAAGCTGGAAATTGTTGCTGCATGTTGCATTTAGTTAGCTAGCTAGCAGAGAGGGTAATAAGAAAGTGTGTGACATGGCCCAGGCACATATTATAGGTATGCAAAAAATAGTAATATAATTTAAAATGGGTATTCAATATATTTTTGGGTAAAATCGCATTCATTTTCAAACATCATTAACCATCCCATTAAATATTATATATGGTTAATTAAGACCAGTTTGAATGTTTGCATGCACAAATGGTTGTTTGATTGATTGCGTTTCTGAACTTTTGATTGTGTTTTCCTGTTTTGTTTCTTTTGTCAAAGGTCGTAGTATCATCACAAAGAAAGGTGATGGCTCACAAGTGAAGGAATCGACAGACAGCAGCACAACGATTGAAGAAGACGACGTTAAAGGTAAGTGTGACCAGTAGAGTGACCACTTTAGAATAGCACTGACCATTCATTATACCATAGTCAATCACGTTTCATTGATATTGCACATCAGATTTTACACACATATATTATGTATGAAAATATTAATGTCCTACCTATATGAAGTAATTTAGTTCATAGATCATAGAAATTGTGGTGGCTTATTGAAACCTGTAAGAGGCGAACACCTAAAGTTCCAAACAAATAAATAAGAAAACTTTTTGTTTAATTTTGTACTAATTTTAGCTGTTAATTTTATAAATAAAGACATGTAAATTATAAATTTCAACCCTGGCTTGGTTCAACTGGTTATATTAGTTTAACTATGCCACTTATAGTACATTATAATTAATACTGAGTAATGTAGGAAATGTTATTTAGTATTAAAGCAGTCGTTTAATTTCATTTTGATGTTTTTGTTTATGTTATTTTTATTTTCCTAAATTGCAGTGATTTTTTTTATATTTTTAATATATATAAATATACGTTTTGTATTGACATTGTTTATTACTTTGTGTAGGTTAAGTTTCAAAGTACTTAAAAAAACAATATTAGTTCACCTTTAAATTGCAGAATTAGGCCTACTTAATATTACACATAATTTGCTTTGGAAATAGGATTCAGCTTTACAGGTTTCAGTGACTTTGCATCATGTAACATGTAATATTTAACAAGTTCGTTTGATCAATATAATCACGTTATGTTACATAAGAGCAGTTAAATTTTCACCACACTCGAATGTGTGTTCATATTATACAATCCAATACACTCTCCAACAAACCTCTTCTATCCATTTCCTTGTTCTCACTTCCTTTATTTTCTTCTTTCACTGTCGCTTCTCGTCCACTTGTGTCCGTGTTCACCCATTTATGAGTCACCAAACGTTTTTGTTTGCAATATCAAACTTGAAAAATACATCAAACCTCACAGCCTTCCATTTCTGCAGAACACATACTTGTGTCTAATAATTATTAATGTTGCAATATATATTATTAATTGTTTAAGCATGTAAATTATACTTTTTTGTTGCCTGGGTTGCTTAATATACTATATTTACTATTTTAGCAAGCTATTTTAGTCTATTTTTACTGTTATACACACAATTACACTGTGTGCATGCTGTCATTTGATTCATAAACATTTTGTGTTTATGTGCTACATAATTTCTATGTTAAAATACACTTGATTCCGGTTATTTGGGGCAGCAGTTAAAAAATAAACATAAATAAATCGAGGGATATTTGCGTCGCTTATTAGGGATAAAATATCGTTTAATTGGGACAATAATGCGCTATATATACGTATTTTAAATTATTTAACATGGGCGTATATATTTCATATTTTAATTATTAATTACAATGATGTATAGTACTACATACTAAATATTTATCACATAATGAACTTGTAATTAGTACTGTAAGTTTAATATATTTGTAGTTAAATTAAAACGTCCTTATGTGGTTCAATTAAGCAGAATAGTTGTATGCTAATAGCTTGTTAATGGTCAATTTTAAGATTTTACAAAAGGGGACAAAAATGAACTAGAGTATAAATGCGTTGCGTAATTTATGAATGTCCCCGTAATTTCAGTTTCTGTTCACGTATTTTGTTATGTATATAGAAATGATTTTGTTGCTGTTGGTTACATTAGTGGCTATTTTAGAGAATGTAGTTTGTAATATGATGGAAAAGGTCACATGGACCGAATTTAAAAAAATGAAAAAGGAAAAATCCACTTATGATTTATATTCTGGCCAACCGGTTGGGGATCTGACAAACCGGATATAGGAAAATTTTACGCCCGGACCATTGACCAATGAGTGACCAGCTGAAATTACGTCCGGGTTGAACCATTTTGAAAGGGAATTTTTGAAGGTGGTGCTTATGAGCGTTTAATCAATACGGCTATTGCAGGGAAGACGAACATAAAAGCGACCCATTTTTCACACTTCTCTTGTTTAGGGGGACAGCCTATTGGCTATTTACTAGACATTCAATTGCAGCTTCGATTTATTGTCTGTTGTTCGAGCATCTTGTTGCAATGTAGGACTATACCTTAACATTGTACCTTTATACAATCAAATGTAACTTTTTATTTAGAAAATAGAGGAAATTTAAGATCATTTCAGGGTTACTTGCATCTATTTCCTTGCACAATATATATTTTATTTTAGCAGTCGATGTTCCCCTAAATTCTATTACAGGTGTCACCTGTGAGTTTCTTTACAGTCAACTTACCTTAAACACTTCATCAATTTATTTTCCCGAATAATGATTTCA
Organism: Glomeris marginata; assembly: GCA_034696005.1. NCBI lineage: Eukaryota > Metazoa > Arthropoda > Diplopoda > Glomerida > Glomeridae > Glomeris > Glomeris marginata. The sequence goes on from JAQFZQ010000775.1 coordinate 25,623, forward strand.
GTAAATGTAATTTAAAACAATTGGTTTAAAATAAATGGCAATGAAGATTTTAAAAATATGTATGAAGTAAGTTATAATTATATAGATACGCCCACTTTTTAAATCCAGATAACATGTTTATGTTGATTTCTTTAATTACATCGTTTGCAAGTAATTTTAAACAGTTAGTGGAACATATTTACATTTTGAAAGAAGATTTAGAGATGGGATGGGGAGAATGCAAAAAGATAGTGATTTAGAGGAGAAAAATGGGTAATTTTGATGACGTATTTTGTGTATGCTCCCTTAAGAACCAGAGAAAGAAAAAAATTGACTTTCTTTTTTCTCGCTTCTTCTTCTTATCATTCTGCTTTCATTTGACTTTTATACGACTCAGATGTGATGCATTTGGGCCCAGACCGGAGTAAAACTGTGATTGCGCGCGAACCTGAAGGTAATATTTTATACACCTAACTGTATATATATATAGTATACGTCAATGTCCTATATAATAAATGAATAGAATGAAAGTAGTTCCGGCTGGCACCCAATTTGTCAATAGACATGTGAGAGACGCATGCAGAAAGTAGTACCGAAAAAAAGAAGTGACAAAAATGCGCTCTGAAATGTGGTTTTTGTGTTCCCTGTCCCCTGTCCTTGCTTGTTTGTTGCATTGCTAAACCAATATACTATACAATATTGGGTGGAACAAACTTTCTCCACCTTCTTTCAAGTATATAAAGTAGTGTAAAAATACATTTGGAAATCCCCCGAGTTACGAAACCTCGCTTTAAAGCACGAATCTCCACCCAGCAGAGCAACTCATTGAAACTGTATTATCATGGTTAGAAATTTTGATGTAAATGATTTCGATTTTTAAATAAATTTTGTAGTTAATTTAGCAATTAATGTGGAGTCATCTAATGACCTTTTTTGCTTGTCATGGAACAAGCTAAGGATATCCATTGTGGCAATGCAATCTTGACTGTAGAAATAGTTAAAGACATCATGGTATTTTTCCCCATTTTCCAGTGTAACTACGTATTATCAACAGTATAATAGTCCCATTTTTATTTTATTCGTTTAGCCATGGGCTTTCATGAATTAGACAAAAGTATCTTTTAAAAGTTTAAAGAATAATACTGTCTTTTAAAGGAGAAGTTCCACCCTTTTTCGAACATACCCTAAAAACATGTAATCAAACACGGAAAATATGGTGAA
>JAQFZQ010000776.1:0-26811 GCA_034696005.1 Glomeris marginata
ACTGTCGTGTTTTGGTCTTAAGACGAGCATTTTAGTATGACCAGAACGTTCGAAAATTCGTAATGTTCCCCCTTAAATAAAAGTAAAACGCGCACTTCCGGCTCGTCACGTGACCCGAGGTGACCGCAGATTGCGCACTGCTCGTTCATCATATACACCTTTTTTGTTATAGCTGGCTACTATTTGGATGGGTGCAAATGAGAGCAGCCATTAGCGGCCTGAATAATTGATGACGTCACTAAAACCGCGTTCGGTCCTATCACTATATATCCCAAGGGCCTGATATAGGATATAAGTTTCAGCAAACGGACGTCAATTGAAGCACATATATCTCTCTCTCGCTTTCTTTGTAATGTACAAATGGTGAACGGTGTGGGAAAAAAAGAAAAAGGAGAGGAGAGAGGAAAAAAAAGGGGTTTTTGGGTTTTTGACTGAGGCGTTTTGCAGGGAAGCGAGACGACAAAAGCGACCCATTTACAGAAGTGATTGCGTCTAAGATAGATCGAGCCTCGCGCATGCGCACAAGACCACACTTTTGTACGGAAATACGCCAAAGGCATCCATTTGCGAACACAAGATCCTGTTTTTGATATTGCCTTCTTATATGGCATTATATTTGCGTGCCGCTCGTTTTATTCAATAGCTGCCAAAGTGAAAAGGTTTTCAAATATATTTCTTTAAAAAAAATTACTACGTTTTAGACACGTATATACGTTTTTATATTTTTTCTGTTGAAGAATACAATAAAGCATTGCTTAATCCGAAGATTTGCCTAATTAAAAATTAAGAATTATGTAAGTTTTTTGCTGGCATTTCCAATCATGAAAGTATTTTGTATATACTACTATAAATAAAATAAATTGATCACCTAGAAATAAGGGCATAATTATAGGTTTGTGAAATGAAATTTCAAGCTGATTTCGTAATGGATTATGTCTCCTACTTTACCCAAAAGTAATTTGTTCTGTTTCTTGATATTTTTTAATTTGATTTAAGTTTTTAAAATTGAGAGAAAACATTGGAAAACATTTTACTTAAAGTTTTGGTGATGAAATATTTTAGCAATTATGTGTATGAAAATTTGTACACCAAAATTAATATATCTACAATGCCCAACTGTAATTCATTATTATTCTATTATGCAAATGATACTTATTACAAACTTTTTTTAAAGCATAATATAAACAGAATATCACCAAACAAAGATGATCAAAGCCAATTTCCATTTTCTGCCAGTATATTTTTGCTGTTTGGATGCAATATTAATTAAAATTTGCAATAATATGAAATAAAACTCCGGATATGTTTAGAAATATTTATTGAGAAATGATAAATTAAATAAACTGGAAAAGTAGGGCTACGATTTGCAATAAAAACTATTTTCCAGCTTATTGTGGAATTTTCGTGGAATAAATTTAGCATGAATATATGCGCAATATTTGCAGACTTATTAGTAGCAAGTATATAACCGGTTATGTTCTTTTGTTGTATAGGTAACATGAGTAGGGTGTTTTATGTAAGCAGCTGGGTCGTTATTGGTTGTACTGTGGGTTATGGCGAAGTGTGCACATGTGGAGTGGCAGTGCGCATGCGCACAAATGCAGCTACTCCCGCCTAATACGTCATGAATTATTTACCTGTTCCCGAGATGATGATAAAGAGCTTTCCATCAGACGAAGATTAATAGTGGATTTATGGAGGACCAGTGAATGCGTTGCTTACGCAGGGGCCGTCCATTAAGCACGTTAACATATACGTGCCCAATATTTCCTTGCACATTAATCGCAAACCTGCATTCTGCATAATGGATTCCTTTTGGAGGGTTTCTAGGCAAATTGCCTGAAAAATGGCATCCATTACGTGCACTCCTTGGGTATTTTAATGTTTTATATATAGAGCAGATGGGATGTTGCAGAAAATGTAGGTACAGAAGCAAAAACGGAAAATAGTAGCTTGTATTTTTTTCTCATGTAAAATTACATACAGTTTTAAATAAAGTTGCAATTTTTGAGGGGGATATTTCTGCAGAATTGTGCATACAAAATGAATATTTTCTTTTTGTATAAGTTTCCATTTATGAGTTTCCAAATTATTTGAAATTCAGGAAATACTATATCAAATAAAAATTCAATAAGCATATCGAAATATGCTGTACAATAAAACATTTAATTGTTTTTTCTCATTCTTACATCAAACTAATATTTTCAATAACATTAATAATAAACTACTTTTTTTATAATTTAAGCCTCATTTAACTTATATTGCAAATTAAAACTAGGTATATTTTGCACCATTTTGAAGAAATATACTTGCAGACTGTATTTTTAATGCGAGCTATATAAAAACTGAAAGTTGACTGAAAATGAGAGGAAGGAGTTGACTATATAAGAAAATGAATATTTCCCTTCGTATTTTTGCTTATGCAAATGACATTCCCGATTAAAATGTAAAATATATACTGAATCTATAGACTTCTTGCCTTGTATATTCCCTTTGGATTGAGCAATCGATCAAAGTCTGCGCATGCTCAGTCAAACCCCCCAGTTTCATGCAAATGGCCGAGAGTATTTTTAGTTTATATTGGTATTTGCGACAACAACAATTTGCACAAACGGATTTACATTTTGAGTGCTCTATATCTATCTATATATGTGTGTAATCATCCACTCTTGGTGTAATATAGTGGTGTATGGTCGTTATAGCGTCTAGTGCCATGTTTTTGGTCACGTGACACCGAGGGCTTTTAGTCAAACGTTGATTAATTAAATTGGGATGGTGTTGTGTTGTTTGTTTCGAGTCACCAGACGCATCAAAATGCCCCCCAAAATGTCTTGTTTTACGACGCGTGACGTGTTATAACGTTATGCTTGCATAGCGTTTACACCATCGTAATTACACCCAACAAACACTCGACAAACACCTTCACATCTATACGAAGGCTATCCGGAAAGTATTAGCCGCTTTTTATTTTAAAACCAGAAGCTGTTGTAATGTTAAATGTTCAATAAGAAAACGTTTAACATGCATATTAAAGTACTGTTTAAAATTAAGATCTTGCATGTGAAATTGTTTCTTGGCCCTAAGAAAAAATAACGTCCATAAAAGATTGGTTCACAGGTGCTGCCATGTATTGGCTTTATTAGCATTGCCAGTAATTGGTTTATCGCTCCATAAACCAATTCCTGAAGATGTAAAAATGTGTTCCCTGTACTGTGAATTGCTCCTCACATGCTATTTGATAAAAGTTTGTTAGTTCAAATTAGGTAAAACACTGCGGCAACAGGAAAGGATCTTATAATCTCATTAATTTTTCCTAGAGCCAAGAAACACTTTAAAAATACGGTAATATTTTTAAAAATAGTATGAAATGCATGTTAAACGTTTTGTTAATTAACATTTGGCATTACAACAAATTTGTATTTTTAAATAAATAACGGCTAATACTTTACGGATAGCCCACCTATATTTACAACTCAAATACACAGATTTTCCTCAAAAACCACCATTTAATTGAACAAACTTGAGTTTTCCTGTACAAAATTATTCTGTGAGGGTGCTTAATTAAGGAAAAGTGTCCCAATTAACCGGATTGCAGTGTATAGTGTTTAAGTAGGGTGTGTGCTTGGAATTTGTGCGCATGCGCAGTTCACTTCACGCTCCGCGTAATAACATCATGTTGAGGTTTTAATGAATTCGTAAGGGCCCGGTGTTGATTGTATCGTCGTTTTCATCAACGCCACAGTACCGTGACCAAAGGGCCACGCCCAACATGAAATTAGCCAATCAGCGAGCGGTAAATGTGAATTTACATCAGTTAATTGCGCAAGCTCGGCTTTCCATTGCTCGCCCTTCAAATTAGTTGGATTGAGTCAAAACGATTCTTGTTTTCTCTTATTTTTTGTATAAGACATACAGTGAAACCTGTTAAGTTGACCACCTTTCCTTGTTGACCAACTGACATATAGTTGGCCTTCTGTAACTTGACCACCAGCATTATTTTAATTTTTGTCACATTTTTTTGCCCGCTGGCTGACATACCAATTTATCTGGTCTAATGTCCTTTAAAGGTGAACTGACATGGACTCTGAACTGTACCCATTCTGGCCAATCATGGACAGACTAATGGGCCAGTAGTCCCAATTTACCCAATGGCAGGGTTGTCCTAGTCCACTTTTACCGCCCTGTCAGTTCACCTTTAAAGTTAACAATATTAAATATAGCAGAGTTTCCTTTTTGTGGTGCTGTACGTATGTTTGAAGCTTGCAATTATAGTATAACAATACATACTTTAAATTCGCTGTATGCTTTTATAATTTGTATATATGTAGTTTCAGTAAAAAAACCAAAATATTAATATACTAATTAAAAAAATGCATGAAATGTTTATATTATTACATACTAGTACACTCTTGCTAGTACATAGTAGTATGCATTAATTTTCGATACATTTTTAGATACATTAACCACCTGTGAAATTTGACCGCATTTTTCTGGAACAGTGAGTGGTCAACATACACAGGTTTCACTGTAGTTAGCAAAGGAAATAAAATATTAAAATAGTAAAAACAAATTCTTATTCCCAGTTTGTGAGAAAGTACAACTATTAATAATATAATAATATAACCAGAGCGGAAACAATTTACAAATGCACGTAAACCGGAACGAAAACCGAAAACCCGGACACGGACAAATATCAGTTCGATGCATATTGCAGCATGTGAAATTGGTATTTTGTCATCGCTGCCCCCGGCAGATTATTATAGGGCATTTATGTAGTGTAAAAAAGTGAGCATTTCCATTCGTCGAACACCCATATATGTTCAGTGGAGCGATATGTGAACGAAAGTGACAAGTATTACGAACACGTTGTCAATAGAGAAATGGCGAGTTGGTTTGGCGTGAAGTGCGCATGCGCAGTGAATGGGTTTTTGACGAGTGCTGCGTGAAATCTCTCGGGCGGGGCTAACTCGACCAGACAGCTTCCATCATCATCATCGTCACCCAAATGGCCCTCCATATTGTATTATTACCAGTAATAACGCAAACCACCAGCCCTGATTTGCCGCCACGCTTCCTCATCCTCCCCATCTTCCACCGCGCATTAATCGTCTAAAAACTCCCACCCACACCACTAGGGGGCGTTGCTTGTTATATTCTACAATTCTTCCAACCATTAGGGTATACCGCACGGTAAATTAATAATAAACCCAACGCAACACTTTCAATACATAGTGAAAAGTGTATACAGGGTGCGGCAAAAGTCTGGTCATTTTTTAAATATCTTGAAAATGGTAAATGATAGCTTTGTACAGTTTTCCCAATTAAATAGGAAGTCATATGGGGGAATACGAAAATCATATCGCACGTGACCTATGACGTCACCTTCAAGGTCATCCATGTTCTAACTTTTGAACCGTTGAAGATGGGGCACAATTTCGAATTCGGCGACTGAAGAGCACATCCGATTTAGTTAATCAAAATTATTTTAAAAAAATTTGGTACATTAGTAAGCCGTACACAGATTTTTGAAATTATGTATGATGTGCGCTGCAGTGAAGCGACGCCTTGTTTACTAAGGGTTGTAAGAAGTGGACTGCTTGGCATGTATGAAAATAAACCAAATATAGCAGCAACCTGTCCAAACTGCGTCCACCTGCAGCAGTGGAGTAAAATCCGATGTTCTGATTGGTTGGGGCTGTTTGCCCAGCAAAATATTGCATTGAAGAACCGGATTTTCCCGAATTTTACTCCACTGCTGCAGGTGGGCACAGTATATAGGTGCACCTATATACCCCTTAGTAAACGATGTGTTGCTTCACTGCAGCGCACCACATTCATTTTGGATCCCTGCATCCATTATTTAAATACTGATACTGAAATAAAAATTATAAATTCCTCATACTTTCTCAGCAACTATTTGAGTGTCCTAGCTAAATTAAACCCTTATATGAGACACTGAATAAATGATGGGGCATTACAAAATTTAAGTTGCATTGGATGGTATATGCATGGTATATGGTTAATATACCCTACGCAATTCCCTATATCAACAATTAATTAAATCCAATTTAATAGTGCATTATGTAAAAGTTGGACTAGTATAATAAAGGGTGGGGCATGATCATTATATATTCCGTTTTAATAAGATATATAGACTTTTAGATATAGATGTGCTTGCATGGAAAATGGTTGGTCGGTTAAATTATACCCAGCTATTCTTCGGATCAAGCTACCATGGGTGGAAAGCGTAGATATTGACGCCCCTGGGTGCTAGATTTATATTTTAAGATGAAAGAAAATGTCATTGGGGAATTTGGAAGAGAGTATATATCCCTATATATGGCACGCCTGCAAGTTCACGCTATCAATGATTGAGATCGACTGGCTCACATAATTGGGAGGGGCGAAATGGCGATCTGCGTGCTCACTATATACAACATATGTACGTAGAGCACATATAAATCCACGCCTTGATGCTCATGTCGCTTGTCATCATCGTCAAACCGGCTTTAGTTAGGCCTATTTGCGCCCGTTTAGCCCTAAGGGCCTCTCCACCACCACCACCATATTTCCTCCTCTTTTTTGGAGGATAAATATGGGCGTGTGTTGAGTCGATTTAATGTGAAACAGGCACGCCATAGGTACCTATTATTATTGTAATAACCTATTTGGTATATTAGTGCCTAAATGCCCCGTTTATGCACTAATTTTCGATATTGGGAATTAGAACTGGAAAAGAACCTATTATACCAATAATTTCTGCAAAAATAATTATATATAATGTAATGTTCACTTGCATGCATAAAATTATTTCATTGATTAAACCATTTAAAACATATAGAGATTAAAATTTGTTTATTTATAGGCTATATAAAACAAAACAAAAACATTGTATAATTGGAGTAGGCCCTAATACAAAAACTATTTCAATGTAATTTAATTGACTCTGTGAATGCTATAGTTCCATCTCACATTTGATGTACCCAATAAGCAAATTTTTATTAAGATGTATGATTGTAGTAGGTACCTATATCCTTTTTTTATATTTTCATTGTTCATTATTCTGTCATTTCTCTTGCTACTCGCAAGTAGCTACTTTACTGCATAGCACTGATCAGCTGCCACTTGCAGAAATACTTTCATTATTCTTAAGCAAATAATATCTAAAATTGTCATGAAACACTTCAGTTTTACTTAATTTCTCCAGTTCTTCAACTTTTCTAATTGCAAGTTTTTCTCTATCTTCAACGACTAGAAAGTTAGAATCTCAACAACCTTGAAAGAACTGTGAAAGATTAATTTTGTTAGCATCATTGAATTCCTCAACTTTTATTTCCTAATATATAACTGAAGCTGTATTCATTTCAATGCATGTTACATATATAGTGATATTTTGGGAATTCTGACTCGCCTTGTATATATTATAGGCCTATTGTGGGGAATAAATTGTTTGGCATGAGGACTTTTGTTCATTATAGGGCTACTATATATGAGACCATGTAGGTTGCACTCTGGTGAAGGGAAAGTCTTGTCGGTTTAATTAAGTCGGGTCGATTTTCATGCCATGCAATTACTGGCGTGTTATTCACTCGAAGTGAACGTTTAACAGCATGTTTCAAGATGGCCGCCGCCTTCTATTTACTCGTGCATCTTCAATAATTGCGCTTATTCTCTGCGGTTTCATGATGCAAGCAATATATAACCATATATATAGGGTATACATATATATAGTCCATGCAATTTGAAACTTTAATCGATGTCCGCTTTAATCGATGTTGGCTCAAAATTACACGACCTTTACAATAGACATGTAATTTCAGCATCTTATTACATAATATAGTTTAAATATTCATATCTCTATAGAGAAAAACGGTTTCTGCTGAGTAATAATTTATTTTTGGACATTTGAATAAAAGAGTGATTTTTTTACAAGACATTATTTTTTTGGATAATTGACAATTAATATTATGCAATATGTGAGGAAAGTTAAACTAAGAGAAACCTAAAATAATGCATTTTGAATAGAGACTAAAATGTATGAGGCTAATTCATTTTATTTCGGTTAATATGACCGGTGCTCAATGAAATAAATTATGGGAAATTTTAGGATAATAATTTGCAACAAGTTATTGATTATGAAGTGGTTAGTAGTAATACTAGTCAGCATGCATGCAGAAGTGAAAAAATACGCAATATTAAATTAGAAGATACATGCTGAACATGAGAAAAGCTGGTGATTGCAGGTTAAGGCAGAAGTCTGGTCTTTCTTTAAATATCTTTAAATTTGTAAACATTAATTCATTTTTGAAAATAGGGGAGTGAATAGGAAAGCAGGTATGGGCTAGCCAAAAATCGTGTTGCGCGTGAACTTGCACGTGACCATCATGCATGGGTTTCAAATTGCTATATTTTTAACCGTTCGATTTACAAGTACATTTCAAACGTAAATGTTGTAGAGCACCTTTGAATCAGTGTGTTAAACGTTGTTTCAATGTCATTTGAAATGCTGGCGAATTTACACGAATTTATTCCCCCAAAAAGAAAAGTAATGCCGCGTGCCTTGCAAGGAAGAAAATTGGCTCGCGATCACACATGACAAGACATGCACATTATCTGTGTAAATTAATGCGCTAAACCCACATTTCAGATGCATTGGATACATGTAGGTGTATATATAATATGCATTCACATTTAAAGGTGATCTGAAGAAGTTTTTGGTCGACATCCGACCAAATAGTAAAAAATTACGCCTTAAATTAGCAGTATTATTGTCAACTGTGAGTACATTTGGTGTACTATCTTCGCTCACATTGATTTTTGAAGTTTAAATCGGGGAATATGGTGGAGTACGCACATCGAAACCGTTAGTGAAAGCGTCTTAGTTTGGCACCCGAAATACATGCAATCATACGACGCTTTCACTAACGGTTTCGATGTGCGTACTCCACCATATTCCCCGATTTAAACTTCAAAAATCACTGTGAGCGAAGATAATACACCAAATGTGCTCACAGTTGACAACAATACTGCTAATTTAAGGCGTAATTTTTTACTATTTGGTCGGATGTCGACCAAAAACTTCTTCAGATCACCTTTAACTGTACATCTGCTCTGCTAAATAAATTCAGTTGATGTGCACATTATTCCAATGGATTTAAAGAAAGACCAGACTTTTGCCTCGCCTTGTAATGTAGCTATTATGTATGTACCTATTTGTATTGTGTTGGCATCATTTTAAGCTTGGAATGGGCTGTTTATCCTGCAGATTATATGGAATGATGACGTATCCTAAAAAACAGTAATATAAATATATAAAAGGTAAACATTTTGTGGTGAAATGGTTTGCGTGGATTTATTCATGTCAAATTGCAAAAGTGAATTTTATTGCATTAATTCCTTAAGCTACTTACGCAATGAAAATTAATTCAAACATATGTATGTATAATATAATAATTTCAAGCTGAAAGTTATTTAACACTACATATTTTACTACGAGCAGCTGATGTTCAAGTTGGGAATTTGTTTACTTTAGAACGTTAATCTATAAAAGCACTTTTGTGCTGAATGTATTGTAAATTTTCTGTGAATTGTGGATGCAACTGGGATTAACCTTAGACATGTGTTTGCAGTTGGGCAAATAAAAATATGTATTGATGGAATTGGATGTTGGGGCCTCTCTCATCCTCTTTGTCATCGTCCATTCCCTGAATGACCTCTTCCCGATAAAAGCTCCTTCCCTTCTTTTTGCACCATATTTTTTAAAACCTCCCTTTTATATGTGTAGTCTTTATATAGAAGCAGGATAGTCCATATAGTCGATCAAGTTAGCCATTTTTATATATATTTTCTTCGGTGACCGCAAACTGAAAATTGCTTGAAAGGAGAAGACGACCCTATATATGCTTTCAAATCTCTTGTATATTATGTATACATATATAAAAAGCCCATGTCGATCGAGTTTGTATTTATCGAGGTCAACAATAGATGGACTGGAGCTGCTTATTGGGGCATGTGCTATGGCAACATTGTATGGCACGCCTGAAAGGGGGTGAATCTGCGAAAATTAAGGCCCACAGATGTGTTTTCCCCTCGAGTTAACCATAGGGCCTATAAGCGTATATATTTGGGGGAATTATTCTACATTTTGTGAGTTTTTGAACACCAACACTTGGCAGTGAATCGGAGATGTGAAAGACTTTTTCTTCGAGTAGGCTTATTACCAAGGGCTATATTTGTAAAGGTGGTGATGAAAAGAGACGTTTAACAAGAAGCACCATTCATAGGTTATTGGCAGTTCTGGCAGAGGTCCTTTCAGTAGCTGGGTCTTAAGATGGGCAGGTCCTTTGAGATGTTGTCGTCCGACCCAACCCAACGATTTGTAAGTGGAGATTGCTTCAAGGGCCTCCTTGGGAGTTAAGTGGGCCTCGATCGCCATATTTCAATATTCTACCCTCTTCATTTCCATATCTCCACACTGGAGGTTAGACACAAACAGTTTCCCGCAGTTGCGGTGTTGCCCTATATGCAATGGCGGAAATATGCCCTAAAGCATGTGCCCCAATTCTGACAATAGGACAGAAGATTGCGTAATTACCCTCCCCCACACTCAGTCTGTAAAAACATTTCTAAGCTGCAACAAGTATATACTGTGAATATAAAACAGGGAATTGATCTGGCAGAGCTGGAAAATCGGAAGGGACTCTGTTACAGTGTGAGAACTCCAGTGTGTTTGAAAACTAATGCGAAACAAACGCGTTTTCTCCGTTAAATAACGGTTTTTTCGAAAAACATCCGTGAACATAAAAGAATCGCAGGGTGTCAAAACGTATTTCTAACTAGTTTTGATTATGTTAATTAGTTTTCTGTCGGTCACTTGTAATGTTGTAACTCCGTAACAAGTCGGTAACAAGACCGTAACAAGTGACCGAGAGAAAAGTTATTAACTTAACCTAACCAAAACTAGTTAGAAATACGTTTTGACACTCTGCGGTTCTTTTATGTTCCCTGATGTGTTTCGAAAAAATCGTTTTTTAATGGAGAAACATGGAGAAAAACTGTAAAATATGTATAGCATCGGTATATGCAACTTTAAATCTGGGCCTGGGTACTAATATACGATTTATATGAAATGTAATTTGAACGACCTTGAAGATGACGTCCAAGGTCACGTGCAATACAATTTTTAGTTTCCCTACATATAACTTTATTGGCAAAACTTCCGTGAATGCCGCTTTAAGTATATGCAGTATTTCACCTGCATGATATACTGTATACAGATACTTTAAAAAATTATAACATGTTGAAGCATGAAAGAAGAAAATTCAGCAACAACAAGGCGATATTGTATATGTTATAGTAAAAAAGGAAATGTAAGGTTAATTACGGATCTATGTGTGCTACAACATGCTTGTCGATGAAATTAATGTTGCCGCGCTTGGAACGGTAATTTAGATAATTGGAATGCCTCGATTCATTCACATAGACTATATATATACACATGTTTGCTTTTATATATATATATATAGATCACGTAATATATTTTCCTAATTATTGCACCCCAAGACATATGCACTTATCGATTATTTTGCGGCAAATGCAACCAGCCAAAAATATTCATTTGCTCCTTTTTCTCAAGAAATGCAAATTAATTTGCATAAATCTCGCGGAATGTCTTCTGATGAGATTTAATTGCAATTGAGCAAACAATCAGACTTGGAGGATTTCAGTAGATTTAATTTTGTATGCAGAACTTGCAGATTAACGATTTCAATTTATGATTCATTATTGTGCAAACTCTATAGTAAGAGAGTTTATGGTATTTCTTGTGCATCAATAATATAATTTGAAAACTGCCTTTGCTAATGTACCAAATTTTCTGAAAATGATTTTGATTAACTGAATCGGATGTGCTCTTCAAGCGCCTAATTTGAAGTTGTGTCCCATCTTCAACGGTTCAAAAGTTAGAATTGGAATGACCTTGAAAACGACGTCCAAGGTCGTGTGCCGTTTGATTTTCGGATTCCCCATTCGTAACTTCCTATTCGATCGCTGAACCCGTACAATGCTATCAATTGCCGTTTTCCAGATATTTCAAATTGTTACAGACTTTCGCCTCGCCCTGTATACAATTATAGTTTTCTTGTCACCAATATCAAATTAAAACAAAATAACCTATCTTTTATTTTCTTATTATGCATGTACTTACTTAATCACCATTACGCGTATTTAAGATATCCTGTATGTAGATTATGCAGGGTGGAACAAAAGTCTGGAACTTTTTTGAATAGCGATTTACTTATCATACATATCAAAATTGTAATAATGGGGACAAATAGGAAGTCATATGTGCCCTTTCAATTGGTGCCAAAATTATCAAACCTTGATCCATATTTCAAAGTCATCCGTGTTCCAACTTTTCAACCGTGCAAGATATATAGGGCACAATTTCGAATTAGAATTAGTTAATAAAAATTCATTTAAGAAATTAAGATTAGTGCATTTATAAACCGTATAGGGAAATTGTGCCCCATGTTCCATGTTGAAAAGTTCTACCACGGATGACCTTGAAACAAGGGTCAAGGTTTTGTAATTTTGGGACTATTTCAAAGGGCACATGTGATTTCCTATTTGCCCATGTATGTGTAATAAGTTATTAAAGAAAGATAAATATATTGAAGGAAGTAACATAATTGTGTATCTTCGATATTATAATTTATTGAAGATAATGTCAATATAATCAGGCAATTCAATCGATTAATAGCAAATTGCATGAAGTCTGTGATTAGATTGTTATATACATAATCATGAAAATCGGAATGATATACTACATAATCACGCATTTCGTCATGGCAAACATCATAATCATGGTCGACAGTACCTATATATAATAATTCTATGCATAATATTATGTATATAAGTATAGAAAGAAGAACATGCAGTATATAAGTATTGTATACAAAGCATGCAGGCAATTGGAATGTATTTTCAGGGAAAATTACTATATATACATACAATTATCATGATCAAAATTATTAACTAATTTATATTATAAATGCTAATATATTTACAAAATCATGGCTCTGTATTAACATATATCCATATAAATATATATGAATTATTTACTGTGTATATTATATATACGAGTTTCATGCACAGTATTATTTTATATTACAATAATAAAAACCCATGCCATTAATGTTTAAGTATATAGGCATCATATTCAATATTTATTATTACTTTATTTAATGTGTTTCTGTTTAGATTAAGCTATTTTTGTTTTTGGTTTTGAAATTCATTTTGTGTGTTGTACAGCAGATAACCATTTTATAACTTCAAAAACGTGATAAAAATGATGAGTTTTCAAAATCAGTAATTCTATCAATACATAATTACAATCTTATAGTGAAAAATCGGCCATTTAATAGATTACAGAACTTTCCAAAATATCCGATTTCTCACTTTTATTGTTATTTTATTATTTTACAAATTATGTATATGGAGCACTATAGACTTTGTGCGGACTTGCAATAATTTATCCAGAAGTAGGGTAAAAAGGTACCGAGTCAAAAATCTATACTTTATTCAAATGCAAGTAAAATATGACGTCACATTTTCCTAAAAGCCTTTCCTACCTGAAATCACGTATTTAATTCGGGTTTTTTGTTAGGCTATGTGCAATGTCATATTCTTCTTATCATTTGGTAAAATACATGCAATTATTTGCACCTTTTCATCCAATTAACCTCTGTTAAATTATCTGCAATATAATATTTCACGAAAGACATATATGCATTGCATATGTATGCCTGTATATGCTAACATTATATGCACATTGCAGTCAGTAACACAGTAATATAGAACCACTAAGTATTAAATAATACAGCAGTTAACCATTTATTGGTATATTGGTAATTAATTTTGTTGCACTATTTCATTTCCTACACTTTTCTTAGAACACTAATCACAATTTTGATGTGTTTATTATAATACTTGTCCTTCATAATAAAAATCATCAATATTGCCGTAAATTACATTTGTTATTTTAATTTTAAAGAAGAAGTATCGTAGCCATGTATCTGGTCAGAGATTATCATGATAGTTTTTCCATGGAATTCTACCATAAATTGGAGGGTACTCTAATTTTTTGATAATTTTTGACGCAGTAGTTTTTGACCAAAATTGTCCAAATGTTAGCGTTGCTACATTTGGTGGCAGACCTGTCAAATTTGATGTGTATAGAACGCCAAAGCGTGAGTGCTTTTGCACAGCTGTGCAACAAATGTGCACGTCAAACCCTACGATGCTTTTGGTAGTGGAGTTGCAAATTTTATCCGCAACAACGTCGAACAAGTTTTGCATGCTGCAGGCTCCCCATAGCAGCGCGTTTTCAACAAAATGCGATGCAACTGAAATCGTCTATTACATGTGATACAAATGTTTGTTTCAGATTTCATTCAGAAACCAACTATGATATTTTGTTTACTCCACATAGTGTAATTATAAAGGGTCCTTGAAGAACTGAGATACTCCTCCTTTAAAGTAATGTTAAATTTAAAATAGCCTATTAAAGTGCACCTGGTAATATTACAAATAGTGCATGCACATTCACAAAGTAATGTTCGGACTATTTGCAATGCTTGCTTTCGAATAATTTAAACAGCTTTTTAAACTTTATATTGCTATATGCTCAGCATGCAAGGGCAATACCCCATTTCACCAAATATATACAATTTGCAAAATTTAGCTCAAAGAAATGTACAGATATTTGTGTTAAAACTATATAGTGAAATGGAATATGTCACTTATGCAAAACACACAATAAATTACTTGTAAATTGGATTTTTATGCAACATAATTAGCACCATATCATATATTATATATACACAGTGGCATTTCACAAAATACAGTATATGAGCTATTGTACAAGTGGCACCACAGGAACAAATCGAAATACGGTATTGCCTATTTAATATCACTTTATTCAAACAAATGTATTACAATGTGATATATTTGATTACAAAATATTCTTTTTGTGCTTTGAAAGATTGATTTTTATAGCTAGTAATTATGTTTCTCAGTGAATGCATAAAAATGTAATTACTTTAAAACAAATAATGGGAATATTTTCGAAATATTTGTTTTGTCAGATTATTTAATAATCACGAGTTTATATTTAAGGCTTCATCTACAACTTTTTATGCCCGTGGTGTATCCTCATAAATGCATGATCCCATTTTGTGGAACTTCACTCACTTCTTTGACTAGATGCAATTTGACTATACCGTTATTAAAACCAACATTTCCAAGTTTTATGCGTATTACTATATGTATAGTTAGTTATCTGTTGCCTAATGTGAAAATGTATATCACACCTCTACAATTCCAAGATTTTTGGTTTGCTGTTGTAAGCAAGTGCATGGGGTGGTTATCATTAAAATAACTTCTATAGACATATTTAAACGAAACTTGGTATACTTGGGATAGCATGTTAATTAATTGCACCAAGTTAAAATATGACGCAAACTAAAAGAAACTAGAGACAACAGCACCATATTTCCACTATATTTGCCCCTGGTGGTGAAAACTTTTCCCCTGTATGAATCATATCCATATGCCGTAATTAATATACTAAATATACCAAGGTTCGTTGAAATGTTTAGGTCTTTTTTACAACTATATACTGTATTTATGTTATTACTATTTATATATGCAATATAATAATATTGAAATATTGATTTGCATATACTGCTTCTCCGTTCAAAATGAATCATTGTTTCTTGAATGTTGTTGCGATAAATTGGATATTTATATGGTAATATAACTGTATATAATACGTATGTACAACCTATAAATATAATAAGACGAGCACAACACATAGTATAAGCTTAAGCATTATAGAAAGATCTATATGTATATTGCATTAATATATATATACATATACGAGGATCATTTCAAAAATAAGAGCCGATTGAGTAGAAATCAAAAACCAATGAAAGGAAAAAAAATGTCCCAGTCGTTTCGAACATATACATAAACGCTCTATTTTACAGTGTAGTCATTATAATTTTCCAAGCACCTTGGACACCATAAAAAATGTTTTTAAAGTCCCCCACATAAAATTCCACCGCCTGATGTATATGTTTGAAACAACCAAGACATATTTTTCCGATAATTGGTTTTTGATTTCTACTCAATCGGCCCTTATTTTTAAAATGAGCCTCGTATATTATGTAACATGGTTTCACATAATGATTTTACGAGAAACCTTTTGAGTTCACAGAATTTAATTTCTCACAGGGTGCATACGTTTTGGGGAACCTATGTTGGAATTTAAGTGAATTTGAGCACTCATCTGTTGTGATTTATTCTTTATCTCACTATATCAGTTCAATGCAGAGGTTCATGCATATTAATACAGTATTAAATTAAATCTTTAAACTGAGAAAGAGCTGGCAAATTTAAAATAGGACTAGTGCGATATATACATATTCTCTTCCATGATTTTTGTTCAAAGGATGCTGCCCTTTTTGTAAAATTTTTAATGAAATTCAAACTAAATTCGGCTTGCCGGAGGCCGTAATGTACATATGTATAATATAAAAGCAAAAAATGGGTTTTACGAAAATTAAACCTGTATACAAAATGTTAAAACTTGAAAATTAAGTGTGCCAAATCATGTAATGGTGTTAGAATTTTGGTGGGACCCATTCCTTATGGCCCTTCAATAAGTCGGTTGTGAGTGAAATGAGGTGGAAGCATCACATAAGGGATCGTGCACCAACTTTGTGTCCATTTTATGGGAGGGGGAGGAGCAACAGCAAGACTCAGTTGGCCTCACAGGGGTAGGAGGTATAGAGACAGAAGCCACGAGGCATTAGTAATTAATTATTCAATATGTTTTTGATTGAACATGATTCTAATATTGGGTGCGCTGCCAAATATAGGCAATGCCCAATCAATAGGTTTTGTGTTCAATATATTCTAAGGGGCCATCTACAAATCCCAATAACAATTAGCGGCAGGCAGGGTAATGGGAAAAATTATCCCAATTTATCATGACGTGGCAGGATGATTGGATTTCTCAAGTTATTGTTCAAATATCAAAGAAAATACAAATAATATGAATAAATCATGTCCACAATAAAATTGTGTTCAAAGATCCTGATAAATTTAAGGGTGTAGGCACGTAAAATGTTAAACTATAGCATATCAGGATGTCTACTAAACTTTCATTTCAAAATTCCAGCATGTTCAAGGATATTTTTTCCCAGGCACAAAATATATGAAGTGAAAAATGGTTGCATAACAAACCACATTAACCCCTTATAAACTGATGAATAAGATAAATGAACTATCAAACTTCAAAACTCCCATTTTTAACTGGCATTTTGTTCCATTCAGTTTAGAAGAGTAACACAGATATCAATAAACAAAATTATGTAGCGTCAAAAATAATACATTTTCCAGGATTAAGGAACAATTCCAGTATATTAATTTCCATGATTAGAAAGAGGGGGTTAAAAAATGCCATTGAGATTTCCTGGGGATGGGTATTAGATCTCTCCTCACTTGGACACAGAAGGGGGATGTAGGGGACACGAAGTTTGTGCATGATCCCTAGGACACCCTGTATACGGGTGTATCTGAAAAGTCTGTACAAACTTACTTTATATTCCTGGTGATTAAACAAGACAAAATACCTAACAAATGTTCCGTTATGTACAACTGTGATAAAAAATTGTGCTGCTGGAGTAATAGTAGTAGCCTTGATTGGCCTAATCGAGTGGGATTGGAATGCAAGCATTCAATAATCCAGAAATGATCAAGAACATGGTGGCTGTCAATGCTAAATTGGTGCTACACGTCATATAGCCGAATCAAGCGCAACCACATTCTAATCCTAACATACGTACATCTCCCTGCACCAACTCCTTGGACCAGCTCAAAGATGGTGGCAAAGCTGACGACAATATATACCAATGAGATAGGCAATAAAATCTGAATTCACTGCGCATGCGCAGTTCATTTTTCCCTCCAGCCTGTTAGGTACACGGTGTTTTTCAACTCATGGTACAAACTCAGACTGGAGTTAGTGTGAAGTAAGGTACAAATTATCCACCAATGAACCCAGGATCCAAAGGTCACTATTACAAAGTTACAAGGAGTTAGTGTTGGCAAAGAATGTTACAACAATGAAGTGTCTATTTACAACGTTATACAATAAATGCTCAAAATTTCCACCATGACAAGTAATACAAGCCTCACATCATTGAACTTTAACAAAGTTGACTTTGCACATGCTGAAAGGTCCTGTCTGTTTGGATAGCGTTCTTCATACAATGTTTGTGCCAATCTGGCGTTGCCAACAGCAAGCCCATAAATGAAATGCATTTCAGCCAGCTCTTGATGTGTGTATGCTTCCATTTTCATGCCACAACTCAATTAACTCATTGCATTAACCATTTAAGTATCCTATAAACATTTGCACTTTTGACTGTTTAATAATGACCTTTGGACCCTTGGTTCATTGGTGAATAAATTGTACCTTAATTCACTCTATACCAGTTTGAGTTTGTACCATGAGTTCAAAAATACCCTGTCACAACTCCTTGGTTTATGTATGTCTTGTCTATAATCACCAGGAATATGCAGACCTTTCAGATATACCACGTGTATATTGTTATGTATAGATGAATGGTATGGATCAAAATATAAATCCTAATTTTTCCAAATTAAATGAATTAATTTGACACAAATTAATACATTACGCTGTAGGTATTACTAATCAAACCTTCGATAATTTCACTGAAAATCTTAATTCCTTTATAGATAATGAGCACTGTGATGGACTCGCTTGACTTGCCCTCTTATAAATACAGTATATGTATAATGTGTGTTTTTATGTGAGGTATGTGCGGTGTGTACATATAAGCTACACAGGTATACAGTGTGTATATGTTAGGTTAGGCCTCGGGTTAGGCTATATTAGCAAGCAACAAAATGCTATTTGATTACTCGATCAAACTAGTCCAGGTAATGGTGCTCGCACCTGCGCATATGTTGGATGGTAGAAAACAGTTGTGGGGTAGTTTGGACTTGGGGCAGAGACGTTGGAAGTGGTCGTAGTTCCTGGAGGAGCTCCTGGTACTGGAACGGAAACTGGCACCTGGACTGAGGAACCCTCGTGGTAGATGATGGGAACCCTGACCATCCTCTGTGCCGCGTGGGCCATGTTGGCAGCTTCCAGTTCAGCAGCCAGCTGCCTTTTCCATTTGTTCCTCCGGTTCTGGAACCAAATTTTCACTTGGGTCTCTGTTAGGTGTAAAGATGCGGCTAAACCGGCCCTCTCCGAACTGGACAAATATCGTTTCATGTCGAAAGTGGACTCCAGTTGGAACACTTGACTGCGAGAGAATACAGTGCGGGTCTTCTTCTTGCGACGGTTCTTCTTGTCGCCGTTGGTGGCGCTCGAGGGGTCGTTGCCGGCATCCATGGGCACCACGGCCCCTGCTTCCACCTCTTCGCAAATGTCCCCATGTTCCATGCTTCCGGTTGATTTCGGAGCAGGAGATGAGGATGTTGGTGAGGCTGAAGTAGTCCTTGTTGGTGAATGGCCTCCGCGGATGACCATGGGCGATTGTGGTGATGCACCCTTTGACATTGATGAACCACCGCCTGTTTCAATAACACGATACACATAAACCAATATTTAGAATATGTGGACTCGACTCACTTAAATTTACCATGTTTATTTATTAATTTGTTATTATATATGCATGCATACCACGTTTAAATTTAATTGTTCCAGGCATGCATTTTAAAAAGTTGACTTTTATAAAGGAAATTTGACTGGAGGAACCAAGTGGGAGTTTGTTGCAAATTAAGATTTTTGACATCTTAAAACAAAATACAGAATTTATTGCTTATTTAAAGGTAAACTGACAAGGTTTTGCAGGCATATATACATAGAGGGGGGAAGTTTGAACAAAATTCACATATCCAGAAATGACCATTTCTCTTCAACTTGATGAACGATCATCTCCTCAAACTGTGGGGGTATACGATGGGTCCTGTGCAGGCGCCAGTTTTCTTTAGCCGTTGATCAACTGCAGCAAATGTGGTGTGCTTCGCCATAAATATGTTTGTGTACTCATTATTTGAACGCATGCCTGACACTTTTGTCAGCTTGCCTATCCTGCGACAAGCATGCAGTTTGACCTTTGTGACAATTACATTGTGGTGTTAACACCATTTGCATAAGTTATTAGGCAGTAGGCATCCCACTCTTGATTGTCCAGTGTATAGCATGAACGCAATGAGGGGGTGGTTTGAGAGTCATAACCGGGAAACGATGCATTTCCGGTATGTGTTATCTTGTGAGTTGTGTTCATATTTCCCCCATATACGGGTTTCACTTAAAAAATAAAGGCCGATTGAGTAGAAATCAAAAACAAATGAAAGGAAAAAACGTCCCAGTTGTTTCAAACGTTATATACATCACCGCTTTATTTTACAGTGTAGTCTTAATAATTTTCCAAGCAGCTTTGATACCATCATAAAAAATGCTTTTTAACCCATTCCCCCCCCCCCCCTCCACCCTCCCATATAAAATTCCACTGGTTGAGAATTAAAAATTCCAAAAGTAAAGCCTGAAATTTTCTAATGACGAAAAACGAATTGCACATATACACAGCAACATCAACTGATTAGCCACCTAGCGATCAAGTTTTCAACCTGCTGTCTTTGTGTGACCTTGAGTGCAGATGGTTGCAAAAACCAGCAACCCCTGAAGTTGTGAAAATCCGTCAAAAGAGTTGAAAACTGCAGTGATGCATTGGTTGAACTCCCTGCAGGCGGCGGAATTTTATTCATTTGAAAAACATTTTTTACAATGTCCAAGGCGCTTGAAAAATTATAATGACTACACTGTAAAATAAAGTGGTAATGTATATGTTTGAAACAACCAAGACGTATTTTTCCGATAATTGTTTTTAGATTTCTACTCAATCGGCCCTTATTTTTGAAATGAGCCTCGTATAATGCCTGCACAGCTTGTTGAGTGGCAGAGAAAAAGGTTTCCGTGTCAGAACATGTGATTTACTAGGTCTGTTGACTATTTTAGGGCTTCTATCCAATATACGAGAACTGTTATAATCCCTACTAATTTAGAATCCCGTTTAATACGATACGGTTTTGATAATTTTGTTAGCGAAATTATATCTACTGATCGCGTGGTTTTTATTGATGTTTGCATTAAGCCTTATGCTGGCAGTCACGAGGCCTATTCATGGGCGGAATGCCAAATCGATGACCACCAATCGAAATATGTATACAGTAGGTATAGGTATACACTGTATATTCTGCATGCGAATTTGGCAATTAAGAGATACAGAACCAGTCTAAAGTGGTCTAAAGTGTACTGTCAAGTGATATCCTGCCTAAGGTCATATCCTACGTCGGTCCCAGCAATATCATTAGAAAGGTATGAAACCTTTCAATTGAAAAGGAATTGAACTGCAGCAATTTCATTAAGTAAAAATATGTGTAATAATAATTACGAACATTATTTTCAGAGCAGTTTTCACAAATTTTACGGGTCGCGTACTTGTTAAACTGCAAGCAACTGCAGAGAATTATTTCGGGGGCATTAATATTCTGACAAATTTTGCATTGTGCATCTTCTGCATCTTCTGCTATAATTAGTCATCAAATTATTAATAAAAAAGCCAAAGTGACCAAATTTTCGCGGATTACTATAAAATTAAGACATTTCGCGCGGTGCAGTTTCGAAAATCCCTTTGGATTTGGATCCATGTGGGATTGAGACATATATATATGTGCTGTTAGAAAGTAGAAAAAAACACACGTTTGATTAATAGAAGGGAACTCACATGTGGGCCTTTCGAGCACGAAATGTCCTGCGAGTGCTGCCGCAGCAGCGGTATGTGCCGCTGCCCATGGGTACCATGCAGTTGGTGCCTTACAGGTGTTAGTGACCGTGTCCTGATGGTGGTGGTGGTGATGGTGGACAGCGTACGACAGCAATGGGTGTCGTACTAATGTTCCCAAATGAGGGTCGAAAACGAGCCTGGCAATGGTAGCATCACCTTTGGGGGCTTCAGAAGCCTGGAAACTTTCATGGTTCAATGGACTGCCATGACCACCTTGCCTGCCATGCACTATCAACGTATTCTCTCTTTTCGGATCTGTCCTGCTCAAGATGCTGCTAATCGAAAACGACTTGAGGGAATTACTTCCTGTTGTTGGCACCACCTGCATCCTTGGAGGAATAACATGGTGTCCATCTGATGATGATGATGATGACGAAGATGACGATGAAGATGACGGCTCTGCGAGAAGTGGAGGAGTTGAAGGTGCGGTGGTTGGTGGTGTTGCCTCTTGCGGCTTCTGTTTGTGGCCTTGATGGATGTGGTGCTGTTTGTGGCTGTGGTTGTGGTGGTGGTGAAGGTGGAGTTGAGGAGGAGGTGGTGGAGGAGGAGGGGCGCAACAGCTTGTCGGTGTGGATGGTCCACTGATGTCCGAAGAGTTGCTGGATGCCGAGTCTGGCATCTCCGTCACTGCTAGGCCCAGTTTGTGGACTCATGTGGCCTAAAGGGGCCTTGGTTGGCAGTGACAGGCAGAGTGGCCAGGTGAGCAGTTTGGCTGCTGATGGTCGTGGTGATGGTGGTGGTTGTGGTGTTTTGTGCGAAGAGTGGTGTCGCGGCCCGATTGCGCTAATAACTGGAGAATAAAAGTGTCACCCGAGTTAACGGATCGACACGCGCCGCGCATGCGCACTATTGGCTGACGTCACCGCCATCTCTTATCCCATTGGTCGGGGCAACGGTTGAGATACGAACTCCCCATTGGTCGGCCGTTACAGGGGAGCTTGTTGGACGTTGAGGTCCGTTGTGCATGGCCTCTCTTTCTCTCAATCTCTCTGTGCATACATACTTGTGACTTGAATAGCTCTTTTCGTGCTCATGCAGTGTACTTACATAATGGTACAATCCGATTGTAAGCGATTTGTTTGTTATTGGATGCCTGTATATCTTTTTAACTCCAAAGCACTATTGTAGTGCTTCTCTTGCAAAGAGAGATGGAGAGAGAGATGTGGCCATGCAGGTTTTGGCCAAAAATGTTATGCGCAGTAAAATCAGTGACGTATCTCCTGCAGAATTTGTAGCGAGTGGCATATTGCATTATACAAACAAGCCAGCATTGGCAGATGTGTCACGCTCCTGCCGCATGCATGCTTCATGCATGTGAGAAATTGACATCAACCACCTATCTATCTTTTATATGGATCTCGATTAAGGATTTCAAAACCCTTGAAAAGTTTGCTGGAGATCAAAGGTCACATGCCCATTAAATTCCATTACACTAATATAAAACCTTTAAATTACTTCTTAAACGAGCACCTCAGGTTGTAAAGGCTACCCTTGGCTTGAGGGCTTAATTTGCAGCTGTTGCAAAGGCAGTCTGAGCATCCAGGTGAAATCATAATAGTTTTATGTGTATTGTTATAGGCAAAATGGACAAATTTATAAGACGACCCAGTTTAATTTTGAGAACGTTAAGGGTGAACTGGCTGGGGTAGAATCATCACAACCGATTCCAACGATAAATTGCACATACGTTGGTACAGTTATTTTAAAACTTCCCTGAAATTTTGAAACTGTTTGAAGCAGCGGTCGCTTCTTGCGCGTCTGTTCTACGTGATTAATGCATCACCGGATGCAGTGTATGGTGTGCCAAACTTGGCAGGTATTTCATCTGCTTCTATAAGCGAGCTGCTGTTAAAAATGGCGGATGAAACGTTTCAGTCAAGGATATTGAAGCAGCAGGTGCTTCATACAGTGTCATAACCGCACTGAGCATGTTCAAAAAATTCAAAATGAAATAAACTTCAACTGGTGATTTCTCTGTGAATTGTTGATGTATTTTAATTGCATAAACGACTTATGTGTCTATTTTTGCGCCTTTTTATAATGAAATCAGATTTGAGGGGAGTTACAAAACCGTGTCAGTTCACCTTTAAACACATCGAAATGTGTTCTTCCATAAAGAAACCACTAAATAAGTTGTTAGTAGGGTATACTGTACTAAAACCTCATCCGAAGTTGCACTTTTGAGGAGGAAAAATGGGGAAGACAAGACATTTGGCCAATGAGGGTCAAATGTCTTGTCTTTCCCCATTCAGTTCCACCCCCACAGTACAACTTTGGATGCTGCCAAACCAGACAATCTGCCGAATTGACATCACAACACAACAATCGTTGATATTAGTATTATGCATTACTGAAAAACAGTACCTATTTAAACTAACTAAACTAGCACAGTTTAAAGTCACAATTTAAAGTTCAATCTCCATAGACTAGAACGTTAAAATGCTCCGCTTAAGTCTACAATCGATCTGCATAATTCGTCTGCAATTTTTAGTCCCACCGGTGACAAATTAACGATGTTTGACTGTATTTTAAAGATCACTTGTGTAATGTACCTATATACAGCAAATGTTATATGATCCTGCATGTTTATAGTGCTGTTTCTATATAGTCTGAGTGATATACATGTATACATTATAAGGTCTAATTATATTGCATTTTACGTGCATTTCGGTATTATTTCAACCATTAAATTATGTATTAACAGTAATGTTGTTTCATATTAAACTGCATAACCAAATGGTTAAAAAAAAAAACAGCTTTTGCACCAATTGACCATTTTAGCGTTTTCAATGTGCGCATGTGCCACCATGTGCACCACATGCGGCAACCTGCAACGAATGGAAGCTGCCATCGTTTTCATTGGCCACATGGCATATTATCAATTTGTTAGCAGTTGTTGGGCTGGCAGCCAGGTGGCGC
This sequence comes from Glomeris marginata, assembly GCA_034696005.1. NCBI lineage: Eukaryota > Metazoa > Arthropoda > Diplopoda > Glomerida > Glomeridae > Glomeris > Glomeris marginata. The sequence goes on from JAQFZQ010000776.1 coordinate 24,870, forward strand.
TGTTGTATTGCTAAAATGGTCAATTGCGAATGTAATGTTCAATTACATCCATGCATGGATGCTAAAATAGAAGAACTTTTGATATTTCATTCCGTTTTCTGCTAAAATACGAATTGATTTGCATTTTAATTTTCTCCCATGGCTCTTATATGGGGATTGCTGAAGCATATAACTTGTGCGCATGCGTGATTTATTTTGTATTTCGTTATAAATACACATTTTAATTGCATTTTCATGTATAGGCCTACATTCGAGCATAAATTTCCGTTTATGTGATGTTTAATTACGAGTATAAAATCTAAAATAATGAAATTATGGCACTGAAATTATTCATAGATGTGTGTGTGTTTCAGACAACATGCATGCACTGATTATCATTTGCAAGCTGGATTTGTAATGGAAATGCAATGCAAAATAAGTGGACAACAAGCTATCTATAAAAAAATACGCATTTTCAGCATCATTGTAAAGCACTTTGTTTAATTTCCGTTGTTGCGAAGGGCAGGGTGCAAATTGATGGTACAATTAGCGAGAAAATTGTTGTTATGATGACTGTTCGCATTTTTATTTCTCCATTATCAACAGCCGCATATACTTGCACCCATGGGATTTAAGTTTACACAGCCATATCGATTCGAAACCTTTTCATTAAAAATTTCCTAATAAAGATACAACTCAATTAATGTAATTCTATAACATTAAACGAAGTGTCTCCTAATATAATGGGAAGACCATCAACGCTGGGGCAATATGCAACAAATGCTCTGATCTATATCCTTTTATTGATGCAAAATGCAGAAAATTCACAGATTCTCTTAGTAGGTAATTAGTGGACATTGTATTTCATATGGTAGACCATACAAAATCAGCTGTTCCCCCTTCTGAACACGCATGCTGCTTTTTTCTAATCTTGAACCCTCCCCACATCAGCTGATTCAACTTTAAAAAAAAAAACACTGGCATGTGAAACTATACAATAAACTTGCATGAAATTCAACAATCTGGCAATTGCATTGCTTAAAATGCAACCACGTATCATTGACACTTTTCTGGAAATTTCGTTTTTATTTTTTATAGTATAAGTTAAAGTATAATTCTCACTTTGTGTATCTATACTATATCGGTAACCTGGGGCAATATGATGAGCCGAACAGAACTTCATTTTATTTAAAAAAAAACAATATCCAGTTTGAAGCTCATACATTGATAAACATCCACAAATATTTTCATCACAAAGGAATTAAAACTTATATCGTGAAATACCATTATGTAAGGAAAGAAAAATCCGTCATCTTGCCCCCATAGTATGAACAAGATGACTATAGACATGGGGCAAGATGATTATTATTTCTACTGGCAATTGTGACATGCAAACTCTCCAGAATCGTAAACAGTAAACTTTTCATGATATTCCTTCAATAGTCTCTGCATTGTGGCTTCGGGAACATTCAAATAGTCTCCAATTTCAGTTTAGCTGATATACCATTTTTTCTCATTGCAGTTGCTTTTTTTTCAAATTTACATTCGTCCGGTTAAATTGCCGCTGTTAATTCTTCTTTTGCAATTTCTTACCATCTGAAAATTAAAAAAAAGCAATAGGGAACAAATATTTTAGCCAAATCCAATTTAGCCTTTAGTTTAACAGTCATCTTGCCTCGCAGCACAGTCAATCACAAAATATTCCCAGAAAGGTACCAGAATGGCTCTTGCGTGGAACAAGGAGCGTATAGAGATACATCTCCAAGTAACAAGGCTCCCCTATCCCTTAGGGGCTGTTCATAAATTACGTAACGCAAAAAATCAGTTTTTTCGACCCCCACCCCCCCCCCTTGTAACACAGATGTAACGCGGCATCTTAACCCTACCCCCCCCCCTATTGTAACGTAACACAAGCAAAAAAACTTATTTAAGCTAAAAAAAATTGCTTCCATAATAGTATATA
>JAQFZQ010000777.1:0-26799 GCA_034696005.1 Glomeris marginata
GACGAAATGTCACCGCGCGGACAGAAGCACGGGCAGGCGCGCATAATCGATGCGCTACAGTCGGGTGAAATATGACCACGTTCGGCCTTCGTCGCCGCCCCATAGGGTGAGCGATCCAGTCAACCTATACAGTTCATATCATTGGTTGCATGCGAAATATGTGCGCCATCTATTGGCAAAGGGGTACACTAAACATGTCTTTATATAAGCAGATTTAATTTCACCATAAATATTTTGCCGCATTAGTTAAAATAAAACAAGGCAGGATAAATTAAACAAATTAGCCTGAAATAATTCGCAAAAGTTTCATTTGTGTTCATACTAAATGCTTAACTCGCTGTGACAAAAGACAATGATAATATCCTATGCAAATAAGTATTTAAATAATTTGCAATGTCCAAAAAGTTTCGGACCAGTGCTCTGCCACAATTAAACATTCAGATTGTATCGAAAATCAACCTTCTCCAAGGTGGTCCTTAATTGTTGCACACACATTTAAACAATTAAACAATGCGTGACCATGTGCACTTTTTAGCTGGGAAATACATGGTGAAATTTCATTCATTTATGCCAGATGTTCGATATGCTATAGCTATAATATGTAAATTAGGATCTTAGCCATACAGATACACATGTGAGGACATTTATAAGTGTTTAGAATTTCATGCTATGATTAATTGTGCAGGAAGTTGTAATATACACCATTCAGAAAGACACTAAACAAAATATTAAATGTAGTATAGACTATTTGAGGTATTAGGGTCCACAGCCAATTATATTTTTCAATATTGAGAAATAACAATGTACAATTAAGGGAATTCATGAAATGGAAAATAATACTATGTATTATGTAAATCACACTAATCTTTGTGAATTTAATTACTTATTCTTTGTATATACCAGATTAACATTGTAGGGCTAAAGAATAAGTATAGCAGGAAATGCATGAATTGGATAAGTTAATAACTTCCTTAACCTGGATTAATGCTTTGACCCTGGTCATATAGGACTTACCTAGACAGGATTTATTTTACATATGGAAGATTAAACATGAATTTTGTGTGCCATTTATAATCAGTGTAATTAATGACAATTGTGATTTCAAAAGGAAAATAAATAGCATATTATACATAACTCAAAATGAACTTTTTATGTATACTCTTTCAGTATTCATTATCACCAACAAGGTTTTGGACGCCATTTTGAAAGAAATGCGTTTGCAGCGTCCCATGCGGAAGAAATTACAATTAAAAAATACAATTTTCTGTATTGTCATTTCCATATCATTATACATATAAGCAATGGGAACTTTAAATTGGTGACTACAGTCCACGCATGCAAAAATTTCAAATATAAACATCACCTTGGCATTTCAATTATCAAACTTCAGCACAACCTGCCATTGAATTTTTTTTCCCACCTTTTCACGTCAACATGAAATGTAAAGATTGTTAATTTCCAGTCAGATATAACATAAAGCAGTCGGCGATTACTTTTGAAGTTAGTTATTTTTTTTCCTATTTGACTTTTGGTTTTGCACTGTTTGTCTCCGTTTTGAGTTGTTGGATGAGCCGAAAGCAAAGCAAGTATATAAGAAAAGCAAGAAATTGCTATTAGCACTTGCACAATAAGCAGAAAGAGAGAGAGGATCTAAATGTGAACCAACATGAGGGTGCTTTTACTTTCAACTAAAAGAGGAACTGTAATTGCATAAAATGTTCATGGTGTTTCACAAAAGTGTACAGTACATATGGGATGAAGTGGAAGAATGTTGTAAGGCGTGGTTTAGGTACTAATAGAGACTCAAAATAGGGGGTAAACGTGCAATCTAAACAGTATAATTTGAATTGCTTAAGTCTTTCATAACATCAAAATTCCAATTGATGTTTAGGATAGGTCTAACATATGTACCAATGTTGTTGCCTTGTTCAACCCGTCAAAAATTAAGGAACACATCAAGTTTGAAAGTGTTCATGCTTGGCTGACTGCCTCACCTTTTCAAATTTTTGATCCTTTATTATTATATATAATTGTCACTGCTTTTCTCATATTGATCTATAATATTGCTCAGTCAAAGGGCATCACACTGGGAGTTGAAAAGCGTTCATTTACCCCTGATATAAGAAATGCCATGGGACTAGACCTATGAAAAATGCTGAAAAATGCAGATGTTACATGCACCTTTGCTGTGTGCAAAGATATTATTACTAATTAATTCCTACCGCATGGTATAGGAAATTTTGGGTACATATTTGATATAGGTGAAGATAAAATAAAAAAAGATATAACACTTACTCCTTTTGTTTGCAAAATATTCCCTTGCTTAAGATAGCCATCTGCAGGTTATTCAAAACATGGTCAGCATTTGTGTGAGATGTGGTTGACACGTTGTTAAGAGCCTGCAATACAAAAGCATCAACATGTAAAACAAATATATATTTTTCAAATACACTAATTATATATAATGTAACTCTAATCTGTATTTTCAGCAATAAGTTTCAAATATCATACACAATAACATTTTACCAGAAAATAAATGTTCCACAAAGATTTCATTTAAATATGCACAATTAAATTCAACAAATTATTAAACTTCAGTTTTTCTGTAATTTATAATACAATTAGGACCATGGCTACAGTTGTCATTTATGCTAGACTAAGACAGGTTACACTGTAATTAATCATATATTACATGAAATCATAATTTTGTATTTCACCTGTACGATAACCATCAAGATTTTTTATTAACATCACTACTCGTTATTTTATCCATGCTATGCATGCAAAAAATGTTACTGTTATGGTGGTCTTGATTGTCACACCAAAAAGGTACATGGCAATAAACTGTCATCCTGCTTCCATGCAATCTGACAACATCATGTATGTACTTATATGCACAAATTTTGGCTTGTTAGGTGCATTTTTCCCATGTTGAAAGTGTCCACAAATTTGGCAACTTTTCTCTCTACTCCCAACAACAACACTAAAAAACACTTGCTAAAAAACAATGTTTATATTTATAAGGACCACCCGTGAATATGTAGAGACTTGCATGGGATGAAATTAGCTGTGTTTGCGAGAGAACTACTTTAGCTCTGTGGGGGGTAACATGGATGTTCCAGGTGAAGTATAAGTCCAATGAAGGAAGGACATGTAGGAGTGCCTGGAGATGGACAGAGGTGATGGAGCGAACAGGTCCTCCTCTTTTACCCTTATATGTTGTTCACAAAGTTGATAGCAAAGAACACGTTCATAGACACACACTCGGGGCCATCATCATCCATCATTTTTACTTGTGCCTTGACAGATTGCGAGCGGAACACCCTGTGCCCTCTTGCTCAAAAACCACTGGCCAACTTTGCCTAAAGCTCCTCATATCCCAACTGTATACACATACAGTTGTCATTTTCAGAGTGGTACCCCAGGCTTACATATAAAAAATATTACAGCATTCTTCTCAAAAATTCCCATGCATGTACAAGATAGAAGTTATAATTAAAGTGACACTTCTCCAAATGCTCTGCAGCAAGTTCTAATATTAAACATAGTATTTGAAAGAAACTAGAGTCAGCTTACTAGTTGTGACAGATAAACTCGGTCTCATTGACATTGCACACAATTATACAAACTGAAATTTCAAGGGATATGGGGAAAACTTTCATTTATTAACATTTCATAAGGATGTTGTATAGGTACTTAAAAATTTAGTAAGATATCATGGCATGATTTATAACTCGGTGTATATTCCTTGAACTTACAAATACTCTGTTAAGTTTGCTTCATTATTTTGCATATTTATGAAAATATTGCTCAATTTGATTCAATTTATCAAGTTTTTTAACATTTTCAACAGATTTCTTTGCAAAAATAATTGATATTAACAAAGTTTCTCTTATAAAGTTTTTCCATGCAGTAACAGATAAACATGATTCAGATATTTAAAATTTCAGTTAAAAACTTACAATTATAGTTACTAAACTTTTAACATGGGAGGGAGTTTGGCTGGCAACAAAATAATATGTTCATTTATAGAAAATTTCAGTTAAATGAAAGTTTCAGTTGTTATCAAAGTTTCACTGTATACTATGCACAAGTGAAACTTTGAAGTCGTTTATTTATCTATCATAAAGTTTTCTCTGTATTTCCTAACACACATATCGTGTTTCTTTAAAATATGTTTATGAGAATTCTCTCCAGTTATAGAGCTGTAAGGGTATTGTAACAACCACCCTGCATGATATGATTCATTGTGAAAAATACTTTTCGTTTGGGGAAAAAAAAGGGTTGTATTCTTGGTTGTATTTATGAATACATCATATGCATGTATTTTTCCATAAATACTAAAATATATTTAGAGGGACAGTGCAACTAAACAGGAAATATGTGTCGCAAAAGCATGAGAGGGTTGGAATTTGGTTTTATTCACCTTTAGAAAGAACCATTGTTATCAGCCAAGCGTTACACAAGTTACACGATAAAAATCGTCCCAGGTCCTTGTCCATTGGATATATAAATTGTACAACGCCAACGCCTTTTACTCTGCATTGTACATGTATTTTTATATTCTACATATTCTACACCCACGTTAATATTTCATATAGGTAAATCTAAAAATGTTACTAAATATCTAAGAATGGCTTGTAATTTAGTAATATTTTTTTGTATAGTTTGGGGAGCAACTTTTTGGGGAAGATTTCTTCAAAGTTTTACAAAGTTCATATATAGGTGGCGTTGGTGGATGAAAAAGTGAGACAAAAGGTGTCCTCAATTCACCTTATGTGCTTCCTTCGCCTGCCTCTTCCTCTCATTCTGGGGTAATTTCACGCGAATTTAGTTCCGACCTTGGACATTTCCTGATTTGCATGCAAGCTGATTGGTCGGAAATGGGCAATCAAAGAAAAATGATGGTGAGCAGTTGGTCCTTCGTTTTATTTTTTTACTCCTTTACAAAACCCATGAAAAAATACACTAGATTAGTGTATGTTTACGAGTTGTTTGAAAAAGAAGACAAAGAAATACAATTTGAAAGGTTAGACTAGAAATATATGGCGCCCAGGGGTACGTGGCAAATTATTCCTAACTGTATAATAAGCAACACTCTTGTTTTAGTTCACTGGTTCTCATTTTTACTCTCTATAGCCCTTGGAAAATATCTTAACTTTCAACACCTCCAAAGCAACCCTGAAATCATATTAGATTTGTTTAAAGGTGAACTGACACATGGTTTTGTAAGGTCAACTAGCATATGGTAAACCTCCTAACTTAATTACCCCTTTGAACTTTAAGTGCTAATAACTTTTTTAAACTAATTTCCACAGAGATTTTGTTGCAACACTTACTTTCTTCATGGTTTTCTTCGTTTAAGTTTCACATGGTATAGTACCTTACAAAACCATGTCACTTCACCTTTAAATAAAGCTCCTGTTCGGAATTTTAACATATAGGCTACATTAGACCGTTTCATTTATTAATATTTTTTAAATGTGTGTACAAAAAACATTTTGAACAATTTATAGTCTTGGCCTCACAATGAAGTTTGTATCTTATAGGACCATATTATTTAAAGAAACTTATTCGGTCAGGAACTTGCATGCAAGTTTGTGTTTTGTCTTACATTTATCACAATGCAACATCGTTTGACATTGCCAACAACAAGTGTATATGAGAGCAGACATGTTCAAGGTATGGAGCTGTATGAGTTGTATGTATAGATAAGAAATGGAGGCCACAGGTATAAGCATGTCAGAACTGTCAAGTAGGAAAAAATATGGGATAGGTTTCCATGGGTGAAAACGTAAAGAATGGCGGCCATTTTCATTTTCCCCTACATACATGTATATTGGCAACAAAGAAAACGGTGAAGGCGTCTCTTTTGCAGTCGTCAAAAATGGCCAATTTGAAGGCAATTTTCCACGATCACGTGCAATAATACATATATTCTGGCACACCTGAGTTTTTGTGAGAAGGGAAACTGGCTCTTTCCCAGAGGGAGGGGTCAGCAAAATGACTAAAAGTGACGACAAAAGGTGCTGCACGGCAGGAAATGCAATATTGCTACAAAAATGAGAGGAAACCAATGTACTATTTCCAGAGGAAACTGCATCAAACACAACAACAAAAAATCCCAACTCCCAACCATATACACATACATATACATACACCCGATGAATGAATGGGAAAAGAGAAAGGTGGGTGCACTTGGTGAGTTTTTAAAGAAACATCGAGAAAAGACATTCACAAAAAATGCCTAATAGTCGCATGGGATACTTACTACACAGGAAGTTGCAAAACTCAACGGAGCAATGCAATTTCTGAATGAAACCGTGGAAATATCAAGTGAGGCGAGAATCTACTGCATGCCATATATTTGCACTAAATACCTGTTTCATACTCTTCCAAGTGGCCCACCTATAGAGTGCTTTTACGAGTAGGCCTACTTATGTCAAACGCAATATACCTTCCATTAACTAACTTTTTCACTAGTTCACATTTTATAGGGGTTGTTTATAAGAACAATAAATGGTTTTAAGACACCTGTCTCAACAGGAGAGGGTCATAATGGCTATAAAGACAGTTAGTCACTGATGCCATCTTGATCAAACTGATGACCAAGGAAAATTATAGTCATTGATTGCATGATGGTCAAACTGACCAAATAAAGTTAGTCATAAGGAAATTGGCCAAAATCTCGAAGGAAGCTTATGGTAATCAAATCATTGCATATTAAAGCATAGAGATCATGTCAGAACCCTGTTTGATTACAGGGTTCTAGCATCTGATGATAGCTTGCGGTGGTGCTGTGCATACAATTCATTCCATTTTCAAGTTTACATTCTAATTGTATTTGCAGTGATAATTCCAGATGCAGTAATAACATATTGAAACTGAATAATGTGCAGCATGTCTATCAAGGTTTCACGTGCAGCTTGCTGACTTGAAAGTCTAATGCTTACAATTATATAACATTTCTGTAAGGGAAGTATTTTATTCCTGCTTGAATGTAACATTCTGGAGTATACAAGGAGCAGTATCAGGACTCCAATGCAAAACTGTTTAAAGCCCACCTCTAAATTCAATGTTAACAACAAAATGAGATCTAGAACAATGCATAGACAACACTATTTAAGATGCCAGAAATTTTTCGATTACATGGTACACAATGTATACCTAGTGTAGTAAAACTGTTGCCAAAATGAGAGAAATGTCTCAAGAGACTTACTTCTTATTTAAAAAATATCATTAAGTACTTTTCGATTTGCCCTAGTATATTAGACATGTATTCATTCATTGTCAGTGTTTCAGCAATTTATCCATCTGCATTTTGCACATTTTATGTAGCTATTCAAACTTTTTCTCCCTGAATTTGTGATGTTTTTATAGCAAAGAACTCAACTTGGAGCATTTCAGTAGATTTAACGGTTGGAAACGACAATTGTCCCATTTGAATGTCACTGAACTACATGAAAAAAGTGGAGTGTTGTCCGCTGCACCATTGGCCATTTTGTGGCCAGCGAGTGACCGGAAGTTGTCGTTGTATTGTGACTGCACTATATAGAAAGTACACTGTTAAATGTGGTAACTTTGCATCGCATCGTTGAAGAAATCTGTTCTTGAGTTGAAAAGGCTATAAGTTTATGTGCCATATAAAAGCTGCAGCAACAGCGATTTCCTAGCAGTTTACCTTAAAAAAGCAAGTCTATACTTCACCCACGCATTTATATATACAACTGTAGACTAAAAGTATACCTCGGAAATTACTCAGCACTTTGTACGGACCATTGGGCATGCAGGAAACACGCTTGGTGATTCCAGGGGACCGTTGACCACACCTCACACATGACCTTCTTGGAGGCCATGTGACCGGCAACAAATGCACCCCATAATACACACCTTCAAACAATAAATTCTACATATGTAATCTACTTTTATATTGTTGCTATACATTTTTACAACTTGCACATTATTTTTTCCTTGCTTCTACATTTTTATACTGAACAAATCATCCAATTTCATGTGTTTTTCTGTAGCATTTTACAGTTGTTAAGTGTAATTTAAGGAAAATTTACATAAAATAAGGCATATTATTTTTACGTAGTATATATGTATATTCAAAATGTACCTTTTACGGTTTTAAAGTACTTAATTTACATATAATATTATATAAATATACCAGCATAACATTAATAACATTAATTCCCCTAATATATTATGAGTTATTCCAGAATTTCAACAGTGATTTCACTCATTTTTGAACACATTATTGATTATATAATTAATAAATATTGTACAAACTGTATGTACACAGTAATTACAGCATTGGGTAGAGAAGTGATGTTTAATATTTGTTTTGAAATATCCAATATTCCTGTATTAAGACAGTGTCTAGAAATATTCTCCCCTAAACAAAACAACAAATCACAGAATCTCTTCCTAGTTTTTGTTGTTGCAACTGTTTTTCTTATTTTCTACAATATTTTTTAATTATGATTTCTACCTAAAGTTTTACAACAGTTTTTTTTTGTCCAACCCAACACGATGACGTTTGCAACCTAACCAAGCATAAATTAGGGTGAGCTAAAACAAATATTCCAGAGAAAAAAGAAAACCGTTGAGTAACTGGGAAATGTCTTACTTAAATTCTATGTGCAATGATGAAGCACTATTTATGTATACAGTATTTGGAAACATATGGAAAAAGTTTTCTGCCACAAACTTGCTAAAATCATATAGACAATATGGAAACCATGTGCACTGCAATTGTATATCACACAAATTTATTTTTATTGCATCTATAAATTGTCAGAATAACACCAGCAGTTTTCAAACTAGCAATAAACTGTAGACCTTTTGACGTTAATATTTCTCACATGTTAGATAGAAACTTTAATTTTGTATTTTTTGTCCTTCTTTTTTTAGATACTATTAAAAAGTTACATGTGGCATGCAGCAAATCTCCAAACAATATTAATATAATTGCGCACTGCAGGGGATAAATAAAGCACATTGTAACTATTTAAAAAATTGGAAGATAATGCGTGACTTAGCTATTAACACGTGAAATCGCAATTTGACCTCGTCTTCAACGTACATCCCATTTTCTAGTTTTATTCGATGCAGTGATGACAAGATTTCCATGAAGATCGAGTAATTAAATTCGCATGAATAGAAAATATTATGCTTTAAATTTTCCTTTTCATATTCTTAATTATTGTTGCCTTTGTGTAGAGCAATTGGGAGTACTAACCCAGGCCGAATCAGAGTTCCCGCAAAAATACCTCTTTAACTGGCAAGGACAAAAAAAAACTATACCGAAAACAGACTCAAAGTTGCACCACTGGGTTGGGAGGTGAAATGGGAAGCCGAGACCTCTGACCAATGCTGGAGTAGGTATGATTTAGTTGGGCATTCTGGATCACTGTTAGCTACTCCCAAACACATCATACCTTCTCCTTCATTGGCCAAAGGCCTCGTCCTCCCACTTTGACTTCCAAACATAGTGCAACTTTGAATGCGTTTTCAGTATAGACAAAAATGTTAGCATATTTATGATCAGCATTGGTATTTGAACCTACAGCTGATGATGGCTGTTTACTAGAGGACGAAACAAGTGTTCAGTCAGATAAGGAACCAAATTGACCAATTTCAGTAGGTGTGTCTCTTTGCCAATATGGAGGCCGTAATGTGGATAACGTGCAACCTTATTGGCTGTTGCCTAGATATCCACAACAAGGACACTATTTTTCTTTTGTATTGCAGCCAATAGCAAGGCACGTGAAATCGGTCAATATTGTGGTCAGGAAACTATACCGCATAATAGACACTTAGAACAGCCCGGCTGTAAACGTCGCCGTACCCCGTACGGCGTCACTATACGTCTGCAAAATTGTTAGCATGGCTATCTTCGCCTACACTGTTCTCACAATTTTGCGGACGTATAGTGACGCCGTACGGGATACGGCGACGTTTACGGCCGGGCTGTTCTAAGTGTCTAATAAAAGTCTAATCCACGTATCGCATTGTAAGGTAATTAACGAAAAAATGAAATCTCAGGGTTAATTGGAACAAGTGAAAACTGCAATAAAAATGCTCGGACAGGATATGACGCATTTATGACGTGGCCTCGGCATTGTAGCTTATAACTATATAATGTAAGGTTCTTTCAAAATGTGCATTTCCTGTTTCCTCCTGGATCTAATATGTGATATCTAATTGTGCTTATTTCTTTCTCCTCTCATAAACGTATACAGGACTTTAATAATAAATGCAGTCCATTTTGCACGTCTGACTGTTAAAAAATACTGGATTTGCTAGGGGTCAAGCTATATTTAAATGAGGGACTATCAGGATTAACAAATCTCACTTCGTGCCATTTCCGTTTTCCTGTTTGCATTTTGTTTCATGCAATTTAATTGCCATCTTTCCCATCTGGTACTGCAATGTAATTAAATAATGAAGTCATACTATCATCAAATGATGTTACAACAATGGCCGAAGCTAACTGTCAGCCATTGCTGGTAGTGCCATTGGTTATAACTTCATGTCCAGGATAAATTAATTTTATGCCATTGTAACCAATGAATAAAATACATGGTGTTTCACAAGTCTAACCATGCAGCAGCATAGGAAGTTTTGGGTGACTGGGGCACAGTGGTTAGAGCAATCGCCTTGTACTTCTGTGGTCCCGGGTTCGATCCTGGGTCCAGCATGTGCAAAGGAGTTTTCTAGTTATCCTGCCAGTTTGCGATGGGTTTTCTCTGTGGTCTGCCCTGAAAATTGTGCATTAAAAATGCTTGCGCTGCAACCCATTTGGGGGTCTACGGACTGCGGGTTAGCACGCTTGCTTGCGAGATTAGGAATATAGTACGTTGGGATACAAAGGACCCCTGGGTTAAAAACACTGCTTGTGTACAGGACCCGTTAGCATGATGATGATGATTATTATTATTATATAATAAGAAGTGGTTAGAGCATTCGTCTTGCACCTCTGTGATTCCAGGTTTGAATCTGGTCATGTGTGCAAAGGGTTTATTTTCTTATTGGCGGCTGCTGAAGATATTACCCTTAGTATTCCTTGATATTACACATTACATTGTCTTGCATTAAAGTCCTGATACTGGTCCCTCGGCTGCCTGGGGGTAAGCAGGGTCCTACAGGGACATTGGTTTAACTGATCATCTCTCATAAACTGATATTGATCATCATTTCCAGCCATATCAGTTTAGACAAGTTCTATAAGTGTATAATGAGAAAGTTGACAATTTGTTCTTTTTTTCCCTGCAAGATGCATATGAAGTTTATGTAAGGGTTGGTTGTCAGTGTTGCATTTGGTACTGGGTGACAGGGCATGTGATGAGCACATCAAAAAGGCGATGTGTGCACTTAATCAACGAAGGCAGAACAGAGAGGAAAGCATTAATCATGACGTCACGACAGCTAATCACAGATATCGACCTGTTGTTCCTAATGATTGCCTGAATATGTGCCCAACACTTGGGGGGAAAAACCTCTGAGTTGCCTTTAATATAATTGGTCTTTTCATAGACCAAAAAAGAACTGAATTAATCTATGGGTAGGCACAGTTTAACCAGCACAAAGATTGAATTAAAATTAGATTGGGGCACCATGGAAATGCACTTGACATTTCGTTTATATAGGATCAATCAACCATGATGATGATCGTTAATTACACTATATGATATGGTAAAAAATGTCTATTACGTTTTCAGTAAATGTTCTATTTATGTATGTACAATTATTTTAATTGTGTAAAAAGTCGATGTAATTTCAGTTGTAATTCTGACGGTACCCGCATAGAGGGCGCTAGTTTGCAGAGTCAATCTGTATACAATAGCTACTCTATATCACCACCATCCATTATCCTGTATATACTTGTTAGAAATAATGGCTTATATGAATGTTTATCTTGCTATATTATTCACTAACAATTTAAGATTGCTACTTTTTACAACCGCCAAATAAAACACATTACTTATTTCATTTTTATTATTATCATTTCTTAGAATAGCCCTCATTTATCTTCGTGATTTGCCCACAGTGCTTTGCATTTCCTGTGTAATTAAAAGAAATTACAATCGTATTGCTTTGATCCAGGATTAAAAGCGTCACAAAATTTTATGCGGGCGTATAAAAGTTTAATTGATGATGCGAATAATGTTGGGCATATAAATAAGTGGGTTACTTTGGGGTTTTTTTTTGTGGCTCTCTCCTTTAACTGGCAGTATATATCTTATGTGTAGTTTTTGTTTCTTGGGGGTTTTTGTCGAGCGTGTTTTTATTTCTCTCCTGAGAAGAAAATGCTTTGCCAAAATTACGGGGTAGATGAAAGTGAAGATAGACGCAATCGCACTAGTGTCAGATTCACACGCATGCGCATGCGCAACGTGATGTTGCCATACATCACCATGATGCAAAATCGCCCGCAGAGACGCATCTTTTTCCATTCTTATCATCTCAAAATGCACTCCTACAACTCCAAACCACTACTAGTCACATAACAGTAACTTAATATACCTCCATATTAACATTTACTCTGGCAGCATTGGCAATAATTCAAACACCGGGACATATGAGCAGTTGCATATGAGATTCAAAATCAAAATTTAGTACATGGAATTCATACCAATCTGTGATTACCATTTCCCCTCATGTTTTCCATGTTTTCCCAGTGCTCTGACAAAATTTCCACATCATATTATATTCAGGTTAATTAACCTATACTGCAGGGTGTCTACTAAACTTTCATTTCAAAATTCCAGTATAATTTCAGGATTTCCAGTATCAGTAGACACCCTGTAATGTCATGCAAACCATTTTTTTTCTACATAATTGTAATTTAAAACGCATTCAAGTTGTATATTATATATTTATATCAAATTCCCTGAGTTTTCCAGGTATTAAAAATATTATTGTCAAATTTCCAGAGTGTTCCTTGATTTTTAGTCTAAAATCTAAATTTCCTGAGTTTTCCAGATTTTCCCTGAGTGGCATGAACTCTGTTAGTATCAATTCATACGGTTTAATACCAATAATTCCTAAAAGAAAATTATGAGGTTTCAAGTATTATTGACATTGATAATCCCAAAGTTTATTATTTGGTTCATTATAATTTAATGTTTGTTTGTTTCTTTGTTTTTGTTTTAATACTAATTCAATTGTATACTTTACTTGCTCCTAATTATTATTGGTTGAAACATACAAATTTTGTACATATTCATTTTATACAAACCCTGTGTAAATATGCAATTACCTCAGTCATGCAATTATTATAATAAACCAGTTTTTATATGCAAAGTTTTTTTAAATTGTTCCCGCAAATTCTGCAGGACATTTTTGCAACCTTAAATTTCTATATATTGCACCCTCCCTCACTTGATAAATTGATTAATAATCAGTGTAGTAAAATTCCTGATAAACATTTTTATGGCCAGATAACAAATTGATGTAAGCATAAAATGTAAGCCATATTAAAAACTGCATGAAGCATATATACATACATAGCCACTATAAGGTTAAATTCCTGACATTTCCCTTCTGGCATTAACTCTTCAAAACAAACATGATGGAATGAAAAAACTAAATTCCTAGTGAATTATGATTCAAGTTTTGTGCCAAAATGTAGGCCTAACTTATCTTCATCCAGAAATTTTCTTATCGGCAAAATGCCTGCATGCCAAATGTTAAGTGGGGGAAAATGCAGCAGTTGATTATCTCATGAGTAAGAAGCTCAGAGAAAATGCTACTGTTTTTACTGTCCACTGATCATATCAGTTCTCAAATAAGATTTGGCTGCAAGGAACCCTGTGCAGTTTGCTGAGAAAAACTCAAAGTGCTCATGTCATGCACAAAGCAGAGAAAGAGAGAATTAGTGCACTTGATTGTCAAGATTAGATTAGGCCTTACAAACATTGGTTGCATTTAAAGAAGATGCCACTGTGTGTGTTTGTTTGTTTATATATATGCAATTAAAAGCAAACTTGTTGAAGTGGGTTACTTTCTTGAAGTCGGTACTTTTTGAGGTGATGTGCTTTGCATTTGTAATCATGATATTTAGCCTTGAGTGCTATTACATAATGGCAAGGTATAAGGGAGGGAAAAGCTATATGTTCAGTAGCCACTTTGTTATACCATTATTATTACTGTTTAGTTGTGTGAGGTGTATATGCCGACAAAAATGCCCCAATAATTCAGATAGAAATATCCTTCATCCGCCGTGTGAAATATAAGATAAAAAAGATGCATGCAACAAAAAAGTTCCCCAGTCATAAACTGTTTATCATCATCTGTTCGGTACTTTGATGCGAAGAGAATGATGAATTGTTGCTTTTTTCTTAGATCAGAATTAACTGTATGGGATAGGCCTTATACTACATATCACAGAAAACTGTTGCCAAACTTTTCTAAGTTATTGCATGGAAACCAACATTATTTTAGTATATTGTCACACGGCTGGTAGACGACACTATTTGTCACCTAAACAACAGCCATGGTATACATTCAAGTAGAACTACATATACAGAAAAAGAGTTGGGGAAATTGAGAAAAGTTTTAGAAATTGATGCTATAGTACTTTATTGTATATACATTGGTAAATGTTTTTTGATATCAGCAATGTATGTCAATGTAATACTATATGTATTGCAACAATTATAAACTTGTATAAATGTGTAATAATTTAAAAATTTAATAATGGTGAAAGATAATCATATAACAAACCACATTAATCTCTTAAAAACTGACGAATAAGTGGAATGAACCATCGAATTTCAAAAGTCACATGCTTAATTGTTACAAGCAAATTAGAAGAGGAACACAGAAATCAATAAACAAAGTTATGTATAAAGTGTCAAAAATGATACAATGTCCAGGATTAAGAAAATATTCCAGTATATTTTCAGGTTTTCAAGGACAACAAATAAATTCCAGTACAATTCCTGGATTTCGAGTATCAATAGACATCTGTTATATATACTACATAATCAGACATCCTGCATGATAAACTTTCGAGTGTGTTGTAAACATGCCAGATATTTACCACATTTTTGTTAAATGTTTTATAATATTTTATAAAATGCAAGTATCATATTTAAAAAGAGAAGTGTTGTACATGGTTCTACATTGCAATAGGAAAGCATTACACACCTACACAGAACTTTACATAATGGCAAATTCAGTTATAAAACTATTCTAGAAAACATTAAACTTAAGCAGCTCTACGTTCATTCGCCCACAACAGGATTTCATCCAACAATTGATGCCTAATGCATCCAAGATGGCCGCCATTGCCATGACCACGTGATACCTCACGGTATGCATGCCGGTAAACAAAGGAATGGAAAGGGATGAAAGTCGATGATTTATACCCAACTAAAACACACCATGGCATTCTAGAAAACATTCATGGCATATTTCCCCGACATCTATATTATTGCAGCCGCCATTTTGTTTGCAACACCATTTTTCTTCTGTGCTTCACTTAACCCCTCAACGAATAGCTTCTGGCTGCAAACCTGTATTTATAGCCGATTCACACTCATCGTTCACTTTTACACTGCCAAGTATGGGTCCCATTTGGCAGCCATCTTGCAAATATAGTCCTAAAGCATGCAGCAAATGTGGTTGGGGTGGGGGGGGCTTTTAATAGTAATATTCAAGGGGTTGATGGCCGTGGGTGGGAATGTTGTATCAGGGGTCGTCAGACATAAATCAACCTAATCCAGAATCAACTTGACGGATCACGTGTGTGAACCTGTTAAAAGGTCATCTGGATCAAGAAAACATTGCACTATATAACTTTAAGCCTACAGGGAAGGTATTTACAGTAGGAATGGTGGGAGTTTCCATTCAATAATTGCCACTGGTCACATGTGCAATCATGGTTCAGGTATACAAAATAATGGTAAAAGCTTCCCTGAATTTTCCAGGTTTTCTAGAGTGCTCAGGCAAATATCACCGTACAAATTGTATAGTCTATTGATCACAAAATCTGTAGATAATCTGCATAATTATAATTTGTGAGATAAAACATCACTTACTTTGACAACACGAGGCTCTGAAGTGTTTGAAGTTGAAGATCCAAGTCTTTTCCTTGGTGTCAGGATGTTTCGTACCCGGTCCAAACCCCTTTCCAAACTTCCAAGCATTCCCTTGCTAGCTTTTCCTTCGAAACCATTCAAATCACTGTCTATGGAACGTGACCTAAAATAAGAAAAAAACAAAGTTCATCAATAAATAATTGACCACCAGCAGCAGATAGGAGATAGGAAATCGGCTAGCATAGGTGAACCTCCTAACTTAATTACTCCGTCGAAATTTAAAGGTGAACTGACAAGGTTTGACAACATACCCTGAAAACTAGCATTTGATTGCCACTAAGTTAGAAACATTGTCTGAAAATTTTAGGACCCTGTGACAGTGACACCATCCTTCCATAACGCCCTCTTTAACTACTTGTAACTTTTTGTAAACAAATTTAAAAAAGTTTTGTTTGCGCCAATCGTTTTATTGACATCAATTCTATAGAATTACACACTTTCCAGTGTATGTTGCAAAACCTTGTCAGTTCACCTTTAAGACACTTATCTTAGTTGTTCCAATATCACATTTTAAATGCGTGAATTTGTCACAAATATATGATTTAAAAAGAATTGAACACATTTGACTTATTTATTTCTTGTTCATATGAAACCTATAGTTAACAATTCATTTCAACAAAGTATTATTTACTAACTTCAGTTATATAATTATCTATACTAATTATTTGATATTTTGAAAGTCCCATGGTACAGCTTTTAAGATGAAGGATTTGGGGATTTCTGGTTAGAAGTCAACTCTTTGATGATCTTAAGTGGACACCGGTCAGCCAAACGTGGCCCATAAACTACAGGCTTAAAACTTTGAACGGTAGCACCCAATGGACGTAATAAAAGCATATAAAGTTTGCTTTTGTGTCCTATTGTAGGTCGTAAATAGGAGTTTTATATGGCCTGCATCGGCTTAATAAACGATTGGCGAAATATATTTATAAATCATGGGATCCTTGCGGACAGTTTAGATACAGGTGTAATAAAATGAGCTGCTACCATTTTGTTGCAGATTTATTAGCTTCAAGAGAGTCATTTTTGGACTGCATCACTTTAGGGAATTGCTGGCATAATCGCACTATAAATGATGAACCAGGCCCCAGATTGATGTTTCACAAACATAATCAGGCTTGGTGGCGAATTAATTTGTGAATTAGGACCAGATGGTCGTTTACCATTAGGGTCGTTTGCATAAGGGAGGCAGGGCAAATGGAAATGGGGTGCATTTTTATATTTCACCAAAACACTATAGCTCCCATCATATAAAGGTTATGTTGGAGGGTGCAAAAGAAAGAAAAAATTGATCTTCTTTCACAAGGCAAGGATGACATTTTGAAAATGACAATGAGCAATGATTGACATACAACCTATAGACTGATAACATTCATTAAGTGGCAAGATCCCAATTTCATGAAATGTTCCAACCCACCAGGCGTGAAATGTCAAAACCATTCAGAAATAAAAGTGTTGATGACTCAGTTCAATTTGAAGAGATTAAATTGTGAATATGTCCTTTCGAAAAAAGTTAGAATATTTCAACTATTTTTTACTAGGTACCTACTAATTAATTATTAGGTTTCAGAACATGTAGGTCTAAGACAATTTGTAAAACTGATAGAGCAACCTAGATACCGACTAATAAATGAAAGCTAAACAAAATTTATATAAATAACCTTAAACTTTAAATTGAAACATGCATAAACTTAAATTAACTTTCCTATTTAATTATGTATTGTAATTTGTATTAATCTTCACAAGATTTGTTTTTAAAGATGAACTGGCTTTTTTTATAGCAATAGGTAAAACAGTATATTTTAATTGTTACACAGCAATAATACTCCAAAATATTTATTTCCCACTACAAATTTTAAAAGTCACCATTTAGAGTCAAATGTTGTGAATTGGTATAATTTAGTGATTTTTAGGACGGATCTGACACAATTTCAACAAATTCAAATACCTAACATGAAATGCATAGTCTAGAAGAATACATTGAAAAATATTATTGGGACCTGTTTACATACATTTTTAATATTATCACTTGTAATTCTTCAAATTCCAAAAAAATTATCATTTTCAAATGAAGTGCTGCTTTAATGGCAAGTCTGAAACTAAGTCACGCATTTTTTGGTAATATGAATAATTTACCTTTTCCTTAAGCATGGAGTCGTGCCATTAATTTGTAAATTTATCTGCATTGTTGCAAGGGCTTTTATTCTGTGAAAGCAATTTCACGTACAACACATAAAAAAGTAATTCGATCTTGACGAGTCTGAAGAAAAGCTAATCAAGAATATGTGCAATAGTTTTCAAGTAAATAATTTTACGCATACACATCTAACACGTAGAGTAATTAGTTGGCAGTCATGAAACTGGTTTTATGGCGACATTTTGCTAGAAATTATCACTATAAAACATGGTTTCTTGTCAAAAAAGTAACCACTTTGCTTATGTAGGAAACTGAAACAGAGAAAATGCTTGAAAAATTAAATCCATGTTTTACTTTTACTAAATTTTTGAGGTGGCATTTGGATTTTTATTCTTTAATAACTTATCTAAGTGCATTAAAAACAACTGTTAAATATTTCAGTGATGCTTGATATCCACTCCATTACCTTCAATCACAGTAATTTAACCCACTAATCTGTAAAGTGAAACATTGCTTTTATGTAAAAAGCAGAGCCCAAAGGTAATTTTGCTTCAGTAATTTGCAGCAGGTAATTTAATTTCACTGATCACTATCTTTGGTAACATAATCTGCGAATCAAATATCCAACCCCCCAAAATCTCAAACCTTGAAAGGGGAAATCTCAGGTTGCATTTTATCACAGCTTTTGATCACCAAACACCCACTTTGCAATGATTTACTCGAATTACTGTTGCTTCAAAGCAGGATTTATTATAGATGCCTTTATAAAAGTAGGAAAGGGGGAAAATTTAGGATTGGGGCATTGGGGGAAAGTGCATCACGTCACACTGCCTTCAATTAAAAGCCCATCGACCTGAAAGATATTGTCTGTTCAGCATCTTTTTCCCCTATTTTTGTTTCCATAGGTTTTTGATGGACACATCCAGAGTGAAGTTGATGTTGTGAACAAATTATGGTACGATGACTGTCATTCCCCCCACCACCACCGCATTTGGGGTTGTTGCCATGTTCATCCATCTTTCATGATATTGTATTATGACTTTTTGGGGTGGGTTGTGACACAAGTGGCCAGAGATGGATCTAATGCGATTATACAGCGGAAAATTGGCAGCCATGATGAAGAGCTGTGCAAAATCTGTGATGTGGTTACACTATAAACAACACTATAAATTATTTCAACCAAAATTATGCTGAAAAAATTTGTTCATTTACAGACAATTTAGTAGACAACTGAAAACTTTAATATCGTTAATGAGGAAAAAAAAACAACACAAACACAGGGTGTCTACTAAACTTTCATTTCATAGTTCCAGTATTCTCAGGAATTTTTATAACTTTTTTCCAGGAAACAAAATACATAAATGTGAAAGTAGTTACATTACAAACCACATTAATCCCACAAAAACTGATTAGTGGAATGGACCTTCAAATTGTAAAAGTCATATGCTTAATTGTTATTCTGTTCCAAGCAAATTAGAAGAGGAACACAGAAATCAATCAAAAAAAATATGTAAAATGTCACAAATGATACATTTTCCAGGATTAAGAACAAATTCCAGTGCATTTGGGGGTATCAAATTCAGACTTTCACATTTTTAAAAGTATTTTATGTATAATTAGCACATTTTTCCACATTTATATCTGGACATTAATTATGAAATTCTATATTCATCAAAATTTGAAATTGCCAAATCATAAATTACACTGTACATTGTTTTAATTAATTTATAAATAGCTTTTTCAATTTATGTATTCACTCGAAGGCTTTATTATGAATTAATGATATATTTTAAAGCAACCTGCAACGCCATCTATAACGCATTAAATCCTTAAATTTTGATATTTCAGCACAATTTCATGAAACCTTTAAAAGTTTCTGACCGAGTCATGCTCAAAGTTGTTGGAAGCTAAACAATTATTTTGTATACATGCACAAGTAATCACTGTCACGTGACCCACAAGCATTTTTTGCAAGACATTTCGTGCACTATGCGGCTAATTACTTTGTGCAGTTGAAAACGTGAAAACTAATCAACTTTGATGGTTGGAGTAAAGAGTTAGGCAAGAGTACATTTCTTGTTTTACGAGGCAATTTCTTGCTCACCAATCCACTGACACCTTTTCAATTGCTATTGACACTGTAACTTGTTTTATGTATCACTGAAAATCATTGGAAACGACAGTGCAAAAACACCAAACCAGTGTCTCTATATATCTATTTGTGGAGGTTACATACAGCAAGCATATAGTGGCCTTTTGTGGAGCTTTTTACCACATGTGCCTCAAAAATTGGTGCATAAAAAGAGGCATTGGTCGGTTGAGTGAAAGGGCTCCTTTGCATCTTTTTTCTCTCCCCCCATTGGCTATCAGGACGTCTGTGCTGATATCAATCACTCAAGGGGTGTAACAGTGCATGTTAGACAACTCAATTACTCAGTTCCAACCCCACCTACACAACACCCATTGCAACTTCTGGCACAGGGACATGCACTTCTTTGACATCCCTGCATTTGGATAGGCATCGTTAAACAGCCCAGTACAAGTAGCATCTATGGGACCCAAAACCGCAGACAAAAGGGCACACATCATATGACTCCTCCCATCACAGCTGCAAACCTTGCTTATATGGGCATATGGCACATTTGGCCTTCGCTTTTTCATTCACACACACCAACATTTCAATGAAACTTAATCATCGAATGGAGAGCTCTGCTAAATCACAGTAATCTGTATTCAATCCAAGTCAAAACTACCTATATAGGACCATAAATTTTGAAACCCAATGGGCATTAGCATCTACTCTTGACATTACCAATTGGCATAAGTCATAGAAATCATTCTGTTAATAATCTTGTTTAAACTGATTTAAACAAAGTTCTTTGAACCAGGCAAATGCAAACTACAATGATGGCAATGGTCATCTAGTCACAAATCTGTTTATTAAATATCATGTAGTCACATAATGTACATCTGTTGCACAATTTCACAAATTGTTCATTTTGTATACCAGAATGATGAACCATAGCACTTGATTTTCACAAATGTGAATGACAATGAATGTGCTCTACAACTTTCTAATTAAATTGAAAATACTTCCCAATCTCGAACAGGTCAAAGGCCAGTGATGGGGCCATTGAATTCTCCACCAGTGATTTATTATTCAACTCTATTTTAAAAAGGTTTTCACGTTTATGATGATTTTAGCAATATTTCTGGGGTAGATCATGTTTCTGATTCACCCTGTATATTACTGTACCTTGGAAAAAGTACTACTGTGTGCAAAATAATGGAATTCTTTGGCTTGTTTACATGTAAAAGTTGTCAGAAATCATTTTGTTGCATGAGAATATTTATTTTATTCTTTCATACTTACAGTTATCTATGAATAGTTTTATTAAAAATAAAATTAAGTCTTACTTTTGTGCAGAATCCATTTTGGTCCTAATAGGTGATGTAGCAATTTCATTCAGTTGTGTGTCCATGGACCGGGATGGGCTTAACTTTATTGGAGCTGAAATGGTAATAAAAATAAAACATTATTTGCAACTGCACAATTTACTCCAAATTTTGTGACACTTTGAATCGCATTTAAAAAATACTGCAAAATCAATAGTGTGATGCTAATATTGCACATTACTTTAAAAAATGCAGAAACAAATAAAATAAAAACTTTGGCTGTTATACGTACTTTGCATGAGGTCTTCAGTTGCATTTGCTGGAGATCTTTGTTTCCTGTGTTTCTTCGGTGTTGGATCACGTGGCCTGACGAAGTTCTCTTTGTCTTTTCTTTGTGATCTATGTCTTGAACGGATCGATTGTCGTATGTTTTTATCAAACCAATTGGACTTAGCTGCAATAAGAACAGTATTCAAATTAACATATATAAATAACAAGGACCCAGTATATAAGAAATAATTACCATCATCATCCGCTTCCTTTTTCTTCGGTGTAATTTCCTCCAGCTTCGGCACAGCTACTGGTTTGACATCTGCATCTTCTAGGGTTTGATCCAGGCTAAATTGTAATGGCTATAAAAAGTGATGTGCAACATGAGTCAAATTAAACCGAAAAACTTAAAATTTCCATGCTAAACATAATTAAAAATAAATAGAAAACAACCATTGCACAAAATAAATACAGTATAGTTATATCACAGTTAATACACCACAGAATAGTGTTTAAATTACAAAGAAAACTGTAATTTTACTTACTGTAATTTCAGAAAATGGTCTGCTGATTGACGGCTGGTTGGGTGGTGGCCGCAATACAACAGGCTTCCCTTTCACCTTCTCATTCAACATAATGAGGTATGTAGCATACATGTAGTTGTATTTACGCTGTGAAATGCAGTTGGAAACTTGGTTAAGCATATGTTACTGTAGTTTACGTAAACCACAAAATATTGTACCTTTAACAACTGCAGTTCCATAGCCAACCGTGATTTGTTGTAATATGCACACAACTCGGATAAGCAGTCGGAATCGATGATATTTGTCTGCAAAATTCATAATAATTATTTGGATTGAATCAAATTTACAATTTCATAGCAGATTATGTACATCAATTCAGAGTGTCCACTAATTTTCAAAAATGGAATATCACAACTTTTACAGGACAATCATGACCAATTCTCAAAAATGATACACAAATACAAAAGTTTAACCATACATTAATGCACAAAATTGTTTTATTATTGGTAAATAAAAACCAAAGATTAAAACATATTGAACTTAAAGTTGTTTTACCATACATTTGGTACAAATTTGTATTGCATTAAAAAGGGACAACAAATTATATATAATGGTCACAACAAAAATATGAAGACATTATTAATATCAAGAATGAAAGCGCCATTATAATACCATAACTTTGAGGATTATCATGAATATGTTAGTAGACACCCTGTTATACAATGCACAATATTGGAGTTGAATCATTTTACAATGTACCTTGCGTGTACTTTGCCATTGCACAGGAAGGTCTTCGGCATCACGCAGTAACCATGGATGACAGACAAGTTCTTCAACAGTAATTCTCATTTTTGGATCCACTTGAAGCATCTGGTCCAGAAGCTCAACACTGTCTTCTGATAACCAGGATGGTTTCTCGTATATTCCAGACTGTAACATAAAACACAGCAAGGTAAGTTGACAATTTTATCTTGGCTACAATATTCATCTAGCGGATGCAGTGCATAATTACTTGGATTTTTTTGTACAGCAGGCTGATATTGTCATCATCAAATGGCAGAAAGCCACACAGCAAAGCATAAAGCAGAATTCCCATGCTCCAAACATCAGCTTCACTTCCAAGGTAAACCTTTCCACTGATCAATTCCGGAGCGGCGTAAGCCGGGCTTCCGCAACAAGTATCTAGTTGAGAATCCAATCCTCCCTAAAATTGAAATGAAATTAGATAAATATATAAGACCCTGGCTTACTTACAAGTTTAAATTTGAATTCAATTTTGTTACTGACCTTTGGCTTAGCGCAGAGCCCAAAATCGATCACTTTCAGATTCTGGTTATCGTCTAGCAGGAGATTTTCCTTAAAATATAAATACATGTTAGTTTGTGATGATGAACGCAGTTTAAAGGATTCTGTGGTTACATACTGGTTTCAGATCCCTGTGGGCGTATCCTGAATGGTGAATATAAGCTACGGCAGATACAATTTGACTGAAGAATTGCCGCGCTTCATCATCCTCCAACCGGTCTCTCTCCACTATATAATCAAACAGTTCTCCTCCAGGGCAATACTGAAAATATGTTACTACTTGGTTACAAATACAATACCAACTTAAAAATAATATATACTAAAATATTTTGGAAGGAAAAATTAAGCACGCGTGATCACGTAACTTGTCATTTACACTACGTAATGAATTTTAAAAGATATATGCTCTTGTATATTTTATTGATCCTTGCTAGTTATATTATGCCAAGTACATTTTGAAATTAAAGTGGCTCGGTCATATTTTATATTACCAAGAGTGGATTAAACTTGGTACTACATTAAAATTAAAATTAAATACAGCAAAAATGTAGGATTTTAACTGCACCATTTATTATAAATAGTTAATCAGTTTATCAAGGCAAAATATGGAAATAACATCTGGAATGTTTGTCAGTTAATAAAATTAGACTTTTTACAAACCTCAATGACAAGAAATAATTTGTGTTCTGTTTCTATGACTTGATACAGCTGGCAAATATGCTGATGGGACATCGATTTCAGTGCGACGATTTCAAGTCTGATACGTACTAAATCTTCCTGCAAAGGTAAAACAAACCATATTTATTTAAATATATATACATAACAAATAATAAATTAATTTATTATCAAGCTTTGTCAAATTTGAACTTACCCCTAGAGATTTCTTGTCCATAATCTTTATAGCAACTTTCACCCCCGTTAGTTCATGTCTGGCGAGTTTTACTTTAGCAAAACCACCTAAATTTACCAATTTCAGAAATAGATTATAACAGCATTCGATCAGTTTCCATGCAACATTCATGCTTACCTGTTCCTAACGTATCCAAAATAGTGTATTGTCCGTCCAAAATATTATAAAAGTCATGTTGTCCTAAAGGCATATTGATTTCTTTGCAGATTTCAAGCTCAATAATTCGCTGTATGCTACGATTACAATTTACAACTGACTGTGTCGGTTATTACAAGCTTCGCATTTTTCAAATTCGGATTTCCTTTTCATCTTGCCGCCATATGCTGTTGCCAAGTGAACAACTTTTAAGTAATTTCGCGGCGCATTCAAAATATTAAAAGTTGCAGAATTTTGTTCAAACATTTACACATTAGTAATATACTCTTATAAATAATACCAGTCTAATTGCTTTTACTGGTATAATTAACGAAATCTGTGTAAATTTTGGTCGCCGAAAGCGAAACGACTTGTTGGACCGTTATGTGACGTCATTGAACGGATCCAGCCAATTGAGAGCTCGCTCGCAGATTGTTTACGCAATCAGGTAAGACTGTGACGCAATAACCGTGACGTAGGGAACATTCAGCATAACGGCGCTTCAACGAAGGAAAACAAAACATCCTGACACTTTAAAAATGGCGTCCAAGATGTTTTTGGTGCGATTGACAATAATAAATGTGAAATTCATTCTGGCTTTGAGGGATATCGAGGGTGAGAATGTACACTATGCATTCGTATAAAAATATGTAATTTTAACACCGTGATTTTGGCTTGACATGATTTTTCTGTATTTATTTTAGGTCTTGCGATGGACCAGATGGACAGTAGGAGGAAACAACAAATAATATCTATCAGCTAATGATGTAAATTGTCATATATTCTCTGAAATAAGCAATTACTTAATGTCATTCTCTTATTTAGGGCTGCTGTATATGTGAGATTGCCACCATGATGAATGCAGCCCACCTGATTATTATATAAATATACGTTTGTGAGAATTGTGCAGATGCCCATGTGGTAAGGATGGTAAACGAGATTTGATAATTTCTTACAAACCTCACATTGGGGAAATTGTGATCTATAGCCTTTCATATAATTGTTTACTGATACTACTGGGAATATTGAAATTGTATAGGAAATTTTTGTTGTCTTTGAAATCCTGGAAATATATTGTGATTTGTTCATAATCCTGGAAAATGTACTAACATTTTTGACACATTACATAATTTCGTTTATTAATTTTCGTGTTCCTCTACTAGTTTGCTTGGAACAAAATACCAATTAAGCATGAGACTTTTGAAATATGATTGTTCATTCACTTATTCACCAGCTTTTAAGAGATTAATGTGGTTTGTTATGTAACTATCTTTCACATTATGTAGTTTGTGTACTGGAAAAAAGTTATAAATGTTCTTGAAAATACTGGAGATATACTGGAATTTTGAAATGAAAGTTTAGTAGACACAGTTTTTGGAAAATAAAATTAACTATTGTTGAATCTCAATTAATAATTTCTTTTTAGATACAACTAATAAATGATCCATTTTTGTTTTCAGTGGCTACATTACAATAGGAAGTCTATTTAATTCAGACAAGCAGAATTTCATGGCTAACTGAGCAGAGTTAACAACTGGAACACAGAATTAGATGTCTTCTCTGAAATCCATGTACAAGTAAGCAGCTGCAAAATTCCCGATCGACATGTAATTAATTATGAGCTTATTATCGCATTTTATCCAGTTCAACTCTTAATTACATCTGTAACTTTTGAAGCTCTTCACAAAGATAAAAAGGTTCCAACACTGGACAGTTTCCAAGTTCACCATCCACATGCAAGTAAGTAAGTTGGATTAATCTTATATTGTCAATATGATATTAAAGTATTGTTTGAAATGCAACATCGAAATAAGGTATACTTTAATAATGCATGTATGATATATCGAAAAGGGCCAATTAAATTTTTCGAAAATATGCAAAGGGGGGACCCTTGGAGTGTTGATTTTGATAAAAATGTGCTCAGAATTTGATGAAAATTGGCATATAGATGCGCAATAACCTGTAGAGCACGAAAATATCTTCGGATTTGAATTTGCTATCACGGTTTCC
>JAQFZQ010000778.1:0-26761 GCA_034696005.1 Glomeris marginata
CTACTGTGGTTTCAACGAAAGATTGAGCCAGGAGGGTGGAGTCATGTCTGGGCTGACCCATTTCAAAGGGGTGCACGATTACAGGTGTGCAGGTGATGACGACTGGTAATGTCAACCACGCACCCCTTTGAAATGGGTCAACCCAGACATGACTCCGCCCTCCTAGCTCAATCTTCAATGAAACTACAGTACATCTTATGCTCAGGATTCCAAATTAGTATATTTAGCACAGTAAATATTGCTATATTATATATTATTTTTTTCACATCACTATAATATGCATTCAAATTAGTTTAATTATATATAGAGTATTTAACTGGGCTACTCCTTTTCCCATAACAGTTCATTGCAATTAAGTTGCTGTAAAGAAAATTAAAAACCTAAATTACAAAATATATGTAAATTCGCAATACATCTTATAAGGTTGCATGGCATAATTAAGGTTGCATGTATATCATATTAAACAATAAGTAAGAAAGTAGGCTTGGGAATGAACCAGATATAGCTGAATTTTACTCGTCACCTCATTAACTACATCATGTTATATTTAGAGCTTGTGGACATGCTAAATTAACCCATGTGGTGTCAAATGGGCTGTGTGCAGATTATGTAACAATATGTATACAGCTTAAGTGGCCACTCCCAGATTAATTTCTAGGTCTAAAAGAAACAAGTTGGAGGTGGGGGAGACAGGTTGTTGAAATGTCCAAGAAAACGTCACTCAATTTTTGTTTCTAGCACGAAGATTGTTGTATGATTCACTTTCAAGAGGATGGTCAATCATATAATAACTGCATGCATTCAAAACCATCAAACTAACATAATGATAGTCTGCAAACCACACCCACTGAAATAAAACTCTGTTTAATGCATACATAGTCTGCATGGTTGAAAACGTCAACATGTAGGCTGCATGAAAAGGCAATACTCAAATAAACAATCAGGTTTTAATTACCATGCAGAAGTTATTCAACTGTGAATCTGCCTTTCAATGACATGCAAAATAAATATAGGTTTATGCATCTGTGAATGTGTGTGCATAACATTTCACATGACAATGAAAGCATTGCAATGACAAAGCTTTTTGAGATCACTGAAAAAATTCCCAGTATACTACTGAAAACTAGTTATGGGCCATTCATAAACACATACTTATTTGTTTTATATAGGTATCTAATACTGTATATTTAAGCTGCTACAAATTTCCAAGTCAATAACAGCTGATTCTACTGTGATTAACTTGCAATACCTACTGCATGAATTAAGTTTGAGATTTATAATACAGTAGTTATTAATTTTATGAATATGGTAAAGTTAGATCCATAAAAAGTTTTTTACGGCGCTTGCTTTGATGCTTCAAAATTATTTTACATATAAAACTGCATAAAACTATATAAACAGGATTTGGGTGTTGTTTTATATTTATTTATTGAAGATGATGCACGTCCTCGATCGTCAAAATCAGGACATGCAAAAGAATAAATTTTCATTCAACCCGCGCGAGTAAAACTGAGAAAACAATGCGGAAAATATAAACCGCTGTTTTCTTCCTTTCATTCTTTTTCATTCTTATTACAGGAAAAAAATTCACTTTTCTACAAAAAAAATACAAATGAGAAATGCAACTCACATACCGGTTTAAATTACAAGTTTGCTGCAGTAATGCTATAATAACGATCAATGTTCACAAAATAACGGTCAAAGGCGTTGGTTGTAGCCTGTTGGCTTGTAATCTTTACACATTCCTCCAAATAATTACTATGAAACTCGCATATCATTATCACCAAACATGCTTGCCCCTTCTATTCTGCTTATTAAATCTTCAAAGTATACTAGCTCATTAGTAGCAACAGCAAAAAAACTTCCTAATCATGCTGCTTTATGGAAATTTGCCCAGACCCTTCCTTCAAATACCCCAGGCAGATACTATACACAGATAGATGAAGCGCCCTTTTCCAGGGGTAGGGTGGTGTATCGGTACAACAAGATCGGTATATTCTATGATACTCGGACAGCACCACCACGTGACAATGTATGAAGCGCTGGTGCATAATTCGAATTCGCAGAGTGCCTAGTCCTGGTCAAGAATATTGTGTCCTTGCCTATACAAACAATTGCAAACGACTGCATTGACTCATTTATACCAACCCCAATGCAAGTGCTGCCACCTATATCTCAAGTTCCTCGCTTCGCCCTGATACAAGGTCACATTTCACTTTGCCATTACTAATTGAACACAGTCAAGGAGGGAACAATGCGGTCGCATTCATCTCGTTACTGTGCATTTGCCACATTCATTTCGTTACACTATAGCAATGGGCACGAGAGTTGACACTCCATGCGTTCAGATTGTGACGTATGCTACTCTCTAAACAGGGTCTCATCTGGTTGGCCCAGTCAAAGCCCAGTCCACCTGCACCTATAAATGCACCCCTCTCATACTTCCAAATGGGACTGGTCCTGCCGTGGACGGTGAAAACGTGTGACTCACCCGTGTCTTCTTTCAGTATACAGACAGTAATCATACAGGAGGCACCCTGTTTAGAGAGCAGCATACGTCATAATCTGAATGCATGGAGTGTCAACTCTCGTGCTGATTGCTATAGCACGTGAGAAAGTGAGCAGTACCTTACAGAGTGGTAACGTTATGTTGCATGGTGCAATTACAAATAAATTAATATAAAAAAGGAGTAAATGAAATGGAATAGCTGGATCATTCCTTGTGATTATAATCGGTGTGGCTATATGGTTGCCTTATGCATGGTAACTGCGGGTGTTCACAAACCAGATTCCAGCATTATATACTATATACTTTAAACTTCTTTTTGCCTTTTTATCTTGCGATAGGCATAAGCATACAATCGACCACAACCCGGAGATGCATTTTTCTTTCCTGCTTCAAAACCAAGCATGTACCCCTCCTCTTCTTTTCATTTTTAGTCCACAAAACATTTTTCATAGAAACCCACCCTATAAAAAAAAGGTGCCACCCGATTATCATCCACGTGTAATAAGCTCTCAAAAAGCTGCCAATGCGTAAGCACCTTGTCCAATTACCAATATATCCATCAGAAAACGCGAATTTTCTGACATTTCTTAAAAACAAGTTTTATTTTTTTAAACTTTACCTTAAATTCTTTACTAAACAGGTGCAATACATATAGCTTAAAGTTTAAGCCAAAAATTTACATTTAAACACCAATTTACATAATTAGGAATATAAACCTACAAAAACGAATATTTGCAGGTTAAAACTGTTTAAACATTTACCAGAACATAGGTTTTGTTTTACCAATATATATATATATATATATATATATAGGTATATATAAGTTATGAAAAACACCTCACATATAGAAACAAACAATAAAACTCAATAGTCTACACATGCCCAGCTAAAATGCAAATTAATGTTTTAACTTTTTATTACTAATATAAACCTAAATTCGTTTTTGAATATTGGGATGAACTTTACATAAATCATGCAAGGATTATTCAAAGGAAAAATGTTATATGGTATTATGCAGAATAGTAGGCCAATACATAAAAATATATTACCAAACTGCAACAGGAATTATTTACATAATTGTTTTTCTCATCTATTCTAATATTGAATCAACAATAATTTTTGTCAACTAAATGTATAATGACGATAAAGAGATTGTTACGTGGTTTAGTGTAAAAAGTTGCAAGTAGATGTCGCTGCATTCGAAAGGGCCCTGTACATGATTTCTATATGTACTACTATTCAACAGGCATGTGGGATCATTAAAAACTTTTTTCCAGTTTCTGAGAACCTATTTATATTTGTAACATATGGCAATGTTTATACAAAAACATGCAGGAAGATAAATTAACAAATCAGATAAGATTAAGAAAAATTACCACTATTTTTTGCAGTATTGGTGTATTAATAAATTAGTGCAATTACTTTTTCTTGTATCCCAATTTTTATAGGTGAAAAATGCCCTCATAATTTATGAAATATCCCCACAATTTACAACACATGGTTGACCATAAATAAAGTAAAATACACAAAGGGGCGTTAATTTATTTTAGTTAAAACAAAAAGGAAAACCAAAAGTGGAGAGTTTACAGATTCCGGATTTTGATAAATTTGCCTTACACGTGCTGGCATTTTGAAAAATATTTGGAAATTACTAGTGACCAGGACTCCCTTTTTGAACAGTAAAAAATATTCAAAATCAATTATTATGCAGCACGTATTTCACGATTGCGTGATTTACGCCTCGTTCATCGCCCTGCTGCCTGTTTTCGATATTACCAAAATTTGTTTCTTACCCTTTCACATACAACTATATATAAAAATATACACCTAGTAAGCTGTTTAATAATAATAATAAAAAATAGTTAATTAGACTCGCGTGGAAGGCCTACATGTTAATATAACAACACTTCCTTCTTCGACATTCAAGAAATAAAATGGCAAGTCATAGTGTACATACCTATACAATCAATTCAAATTCAGGTATAGCATATGTATAATAAAAAAATTCCACGACAATCAACATGAGAATAATATATAATGTAGTTCACTATAATATAGCCTACCCATAAAGTTTATCTGTAAATACGTCAGCACTGACAAAAAGACCCTCATGATTTATGGATCTTGTACCTATACATTTTTGAATCATGCAATTTTCACTAGGCTTATAGTAGGATTCTCAATTATGGTAGCCCTACATTTTGTCCCACTTAAACGAAATTCCACATAAGGGTTTATAAGGGTATATAGGTACCACAATATAAAGACAAACTATATCTATCAACTATTTTCTTTTATAAATTATTAAACAAATTGCACCATGGATCAAACAATAATCTTCGAACAATTTTAAAGTATCCAAAATGCATATAATTACATAATTTAAGTTACAATTTAAAAAGAATTAATTCAAAATAAGTGTGATTTAGCACAAGACAATTACATTAATTCGATCAATCCTAAAAATATACGCTTGTCTGCAGAATTATTGCAAGTTTATTGGTAATATTCATCATGCATTAATCCAAAATTAAATAATTACACACATTATTTAGTATAGTAATTGTCCCAATTAAACGGCATTATTATCACATAAGCTATAATGCAAATCATGCTTATTTTTACCATTTGCATTTGTTTTTTAACATTTGTCCCACTAAACCGGAATCCACTGTACATGAATAAATATTTACAGGGCACAGATTTAGATTTTGATATAAGTACATATATACAAAAGGAATGGCAATATAATTGCATTTCACATTCAAGATTACTCAAGTTTCCATTTGCCATATAGCACACATTATTATATTCGCATGCAATAACCATGGCCCATTTTTCCCCATGCTTTTTCACAAAGCACTTTTCCATACAAAGAAAAAGCAGTTCCTAATGTAAATCTTTTGTAATTGCACGCACTTGACTTGTAGCACTTAATACAAATTTCGGTTAATTTGCTTCATCAAAAGGCAAATTGCATTCGTAGAAAAGCAGTGAAAAGCATCTCGGGTCACTCTTTTTAAAATAACGTTAGGCCTAAGTTTACTAAATATGTACCGTAAATGTATGGTAATATAAAAAAATAGTTTTGCATGACGAGTGGGAGGAGTAACAAATGTCAAATATAACGAACTTTATTGCTTTTTCGCGTTGGTTTTCACACATTAAAAACTGTAATAACCAAGTCACTTTCTTATTTACGATCAATTTAAACCAACCCAGCAACCAAACATTATACTTCCAATTTTGAAAACAGTTGTATGTATATACATCAAAGCATACGTTTCATTGAATATAACAATATATGCAGAATTGCCAGAAAATGTTCAACAGTTCAACACGACATGACATTCACATGTTACATTTATTATGATGAGCCAGATTCTTCATTTGTTCGTGGGAATAAATATAAATGAAAGCACAGCATATAATCAAAATATTAGTTTCATTCATTATTAAGTTAACTGCAGAGAATTCAATTTTGAAATTATTTTTTATCATGGAATTAATAAATGCATAAAACAAATGCTTCATAATGTAATTTATAAATGTATAAAACAAATGCTTTATAATTTAAATTTGCAATTTCTATAATGAAATGTTAAAACACAAAATTCAAACTTGTATTAGAAGACTTTGATTTCCAAAAGCAGATAACGAAATTAAGAACAATTCAATATTTATTATAAAATACTGGGAAAACAGATATAATCAATAAAATTTCCTATAAAAAACTATTCATTATCCTCATGTATTTTGTTAAATTCCATAGAAATAAATAATATAGCTATGTAATATGTTACTAATTTCCATTATTTGCAAGTTCCAATTTGAGAGCATTTATGCAGATTACAATTAAAAAGATTAAATGTCAAAAATTATATACATTACAAGAATGAGTGAAACTTTAAACAAAAACTACAACAATATTTTGCATATGTTTTCTCATTTGTTCCAGAAACACCTATAAAGATTCATATTTGGAAGATGATTGATGGCAAAAGCTGTTGTGTTCTGTATAATTAAACAAGTGCTTTAGGGTTAAAAAATATTTTAAAAACCCACATTACTACACCTTTAAAAACACATTCACTTTTGATTTTTTAACAAGTATACAAACACACAACTGTGATACTGTACATGTATCAAAAACACCCACCAACTTTGGACTTCCACACAAGTTTTATCAGTGGCAAAATCAGCTATACACTGCATACATATACCAGTTTTTGATGTTATCACAAAACCATGTGCACAAAGGAAGATGCATTTGCAAAGTTTGAAAAGTTTCAGGGAGTAATCACAGCCGATCAATCTATCAAAAAGCTTCTGCGATTGCTATCTCTGAAATCGATGCCAACTCAAGAATAGGGAAATAATAATACAATGTCTCCATGTGCTAACAACACACATTTTCCGGGTATACAAAGTTTTTGTGTTTGACTTTCTAAAAAGTTTCTTCAAAAGTTAAAAGCGAACATTGCAAACTGGCTTCATGAACACTGACAAGAATAATAATTGTAAATGTCCCTTCTAAACTGTAAGCAATTACTACAACAATACACAGCAATTTGTTTAAACTCATGCCAACACAAAGGAACAAATTCCTCCCCATAAAAAGCTTGATGGATGCTCTCTTAAACTGCATTCATCACATGTAATTTATCTTTCCAAATGAAATGAACGAATTTTGTCTACTTAACATTTCATTTTTTTAGACATTTTAAATAAAAATTACCAACACGAACATAGGCTATTCATTTTTATATAACATTTGAAAAGACAGTCCAGAAGAAAAAAGTATTCACTTCAATCATGTTGCTATATAGTATTTTTTAAAGTTAATGGGAGGAAAATGAACTTACTTGCAACACAACATGTAAATATTTCAAAATATTAAACTAGATTGTGAGTTAATATATAATAATGATGACATTAGTGCACTAAAAGCAGAACAGGTACCGTGTAATTATTTGCACGAAGTGTTCTCTATTATAAAGTACATAAAGTACCATATATTTGCTTTTTATATTTTTATCACCGAATTTGCATAGGGTACTGTAATATTTATCAACAGAAATTTATTCATGTCGACAGAGAAATTTAGATGTAATAATAGCATTGATCCTCTTTGTATATTTTAATAATAGTAGTGAGAGATAAATGAATATGAATATGCTGGCATACATTAGGGTAATTATACTGTATATGCATGCTTAATAAAAATTATTTGCACCATTTCACACGTGCCACTGAAAAGGCCAGGTAAAATTTTGTAGTGACCCATGTTGAAAACAAATTACCATTTAGATTAAAGAAAGAAACATTAGAATCATTATGTGTAAATGTTCCAGTGAAATGTTAAATAACAATCGAAAATAAATACTTATTATACTCTACTATTAAATAAGATAAAGTGTGTATCAATGCTATTTGTAATGAAACAATGTCAATTTAGCACTAAATACTATTATATAGAGTTGTAAATTTACATTTCTATATTCCACATATTTCCTGAAATCAATTTCAAAATTGGGGAATCAACATTTGCCTTACCAACTAATAATCAGATTATATACATTTCATCTTAGCATCAGATTTAAATTTGCTACATATGTTAACAAT
Source organism: Glomeris marginata (assembly GCA_034696005.1). Classification (NCBI taxonomy): domain Eukaryota; kingdom Metazoa; phylum Arthropoda; class Diplopoda; order Glomerida; family Glomeridae; genus Glomeris; species Glomeris marginata. The sequence goes on from JAQFZQ010000778.1 coordinate 8,135, forward strand.
TAATTTAAGAATAAAATTCCAGTTGTTTATTAATTAAAATATTGCTATTCAGATAAATAAAAATCATACATGTTGAGATTAAAAAACAAAACCTTTAAGGGATCCGAAAAGTTGAGACGTGAGTGCAACATGTTTTGCAAAACAGCATTAATTTCGTGAGCAACTCTATAATATTATTGTTCCACAAGATCATTAGTCATTTGAATGAAAATTTGGTGCAGCCAAATAAATATATCCACTAACTTATATTTTGCGCAACGAAAAAACAAACATTTAACCTCTTAAAGCAAAGCAACTTATAAAGTACATTTATTTCAAAGATGACAGTTGCAAGGCTATTCATTGCAATCTTGTTTCATTGCATGTGCATTATGGTTTTTCATCATTGCCAACATGAACACTACAACATGCTACTTAAAAACAAAAACAAAAAATTCAATCAAAAAATGAAATAAAGAACTCATTGTATTTAACATGAGCAAATAAACAAGTAAAAATGACAGTTTTTGACAGTATTTTTTTTACTTATTTCAAGTCTGTATTCACCAAACTTTTCAAAATAGCATGGCAGTTTTATAAATTCTCACCATTCATTTCACTATTTTAATTAATAGACAGCGAAATTGTTTTTGATGACCGTGAAGATACTTTACACGGTCATCCATATTACTTTCCATATAGAGTACACTTAAAGGTGAACTGACACGGTTTTGGAACATACCCTGAAAAGTTAACTGTCTGTACGATATAATCGCAAAAACACGATTGGCACAAACGAAAGTTTGGTCAAAATTAGTAAAAAAAAGTAAATGACTAGTTAGAGATGTGACGCCACGGTGGCACAGAAGCGCGATGTCACTGCAGGTGCGGCTTAATGCCCTGTGGTGAAATGGCGCCAGCCAATGGTGGCGTTTATGAATTATGACGTAGTTGGGGGACCCGATACCCGAAATGCACCGTTTTTCTAGTCGACATAGTAAATAAACGGTACAGTAGAAAATTTTGAAATTAGCAACCAATGTTCAGAATGCTTGTCTAATTCCCCAGCAAAGAAATGAGCCAAATCGGCGATGGCGAATATTACCGTATCAGTTCACCTTTAACTTGTCATTACGACAAAACCTCATGATAATGACAATTCAACAATTATTTCCATGGAGCTAGAATTTTGACTCACAACTTGTAATAAAAATACCCAAGTAAAACAATCATTCATAATCCATAAAAATAAGAACATCTATAATATTTGCGCCACTTAAAATGCAAACCTATTTAGAAGTCACTAGTAAATTATCTTCAATGTATTGCCAATTAAGTGGCACACGCTTCTGACGTCACCAATTTACCTTAAGTCACGATTTCAAATAGGTCTTGCACATCATTGCATAAATCAACCATTATTTCTCAAATCTGCCCGTTTTCACTAGAAATCCCATTATTTATACCACAGCATATACATGACTGATTAATCGTCATTTTCCATGTTTTTCAATATAACAAAAGAAAATTGCAAACACCCAATCGTGAAATATCCCGTGCAGCATGACATGAAAACCGCAATATATCCATGCAAATTTTTAATATTCAAGATCCCAAATCTCAAAATCTAAAACAAAAATCACAGAAGTTAGAAGTTGAATTGGAAGACAGATAGAAAATTATTGAAACATATAACTCGTGTTTCTCGTAGGAAACATTATCGGCACATGTGCATCAGTCTTAATCATAAATGTAATCAAGGACTCTACAGGGAGTTATTAGTAATGACAAAGACTTGCTCATTTGGTTCGCCAAAAAGCAGCAAGAAATGAGCTGCTTTTTTATTTCAAAAGTCTGTGAGATTAATATGTCACTCAAACTGGAACGGTTTTCCACACAAACAATTACAGGGGGAATCGGAATTTAGATCTGCTACATGAACAAGCATCTTGTTGCAGACTTGCAAGAATTAAGTTACTCCCATAGTTGTCATTCAAGCAAGAAAATATATTTTTAACATGTAAGACAACTATTGGTTCAAAGAGCATGCATATGGGTGCTAACAAACTTTCAGTACAGGTACTTTTATATATTTTAATATACAGAACATCTCCAATAATTTAATTTATATACAAACTTAAATAGCAAATCACAAGGTAGATTGTGCTATATTGATATTTTTGTGTTATATATTACAGGGTTGCCACTGCTTTTCAATATTGAAATTCCCTGACTTTTCCTGAATGAATATATTAATGCATTTGTCTCAATTTCCTAACATTTCTAGGTTTTCCATACGAGTGGCAACCCTGTCAGTATACTATAACATGATTCAGCATATTTCACTTTGCTTTGAAACGCCATATATAGTCTACTGAATGGAGCAAGTCACTAAAATAAAAGAAATGGTGTAAGAATGTATTTATTTTAAACATGAAAAATTACAATGAAAATGAATGAAGAATTAGTTTTTCATATAGTTTTTTTTTTTACAGTGGTATTACGAACCACAAAAGTGGTTATCCAAGTAACTGAACTTTAATGCAAGTACATATACATCAAGTTTCTAAAGTTTTGCACATAGTATAGCCATTCAAAAAATATAATTGCAATATTGCATATGGTTTAATAACTATTAATGGAAATTCATGACAATTAAGACATTTACTGATATACATTTGTAAATATTAATTGTGAGATGATGAAGATTAAACGTATACTACTTATACTTACTTAAACCAAATAGTCTGCTGACTTTTGGAGCACAAACTTCTTCAGAATGAGAGTAAAAGTGCAAGAACTTTAGAGGATCAGTCAATTTTCACATGTGGGTTAAACTTATTTCAATATGCACTAGGTCATTTCCGCTTTTCAGATCACCTTCCGGAATTTCCAAACAAACGAAACAAAATGGGACGTTTGAGAGAAAACTCAAGGAAATCATCAATAAATATGAACACAGTTCTCTATTTTGCAATTCTAATTTCAGATGAACTCTGATATATCAAACTACATGCAGCTGCTTTCGCTTTTCAATTTATTTCTCTCTCCCCATTACACGGAATATAACATCAATTTTCCTTGTTATTCCACACAACAAATGAATATGAAATCTATACATGAGATTTAAAATAATAAAAAAAATATGTAATCCCAACTGTAAGTTTTGGAAAGAAAATTCAATTGCTACCATGGAGTACATAAATATATCAACCCCTTTAAAAATTTCGAAATGCTCCATGTAACTGGATTTTCCCAATCCTACATAGCTATAATGTATAAAAACGAGTATGGCTACACATAAACCTCGATTATAGAAACACGACTCATGTTTTAAATCACCATTTTACGACTTACACCAAAGTTACAGCACTTAAAATTGGAATATCGCAATAAAACGAACACATGATGACCATAAATGCTTATCAACATGTTTAAACCGATTTTTCCAAAACATTTCCCATCCCTATATTTATTAATGTTCATTCAACACAGCTAAAACCATATCTTTATACAAATTGCCCCACTTGAAAATATTATGTTTGGTTCTTCCAATAAAACTTTAACAGTATAGACATGATATTATTAACCTGTCTAACACCTTCAAAAGACATATCATATAATCACATATAATCCCAAATATGGATATCAAAGAGAATGGTAAATTTATAACGTTCAATAACTATGACACTTTATTACCAAATCGTGTAACTACAATAATCAAATGAATAATGGTAACCATTTGGGAAAATTGTAATAAAGCATGAATGAATAATAGGATTAGTAAGTTGGTATTGGGAAACATGTTTTACAACTTGGTTTTACAAGGTGAATTTGGATTTTATCTACATGATGAAATCCTAAATAATTAGAATGTATATCTAGGTCTATGTATTTTTTAAATGTTCATATATTAGAACAATTAACATTGACTTTCTAATATATTCATAGACAGATTTGCGATAATCAATGCTGAAATTCACAATACATTGAGAAAAGCAAGAAACAACTTAGAAACTTACATGATATAAAGGGGCCACATTATTTATTATTTATCATTTTGAGAAACTTAATATAACCAAGAGTATTAACAGTTATTTCAAAAATAATAAGGTAAACCAGAATTTTTACTTAACAGTTTAATATTGGATTTTTAATTGTGAATAATTTCCACAACAAAAATCAAGTACACTGAATTATAGTAATATCTTTTTCCAGATAATTAAAATACATTTCCCTGGCTAATCACAAATCTTTTGAAGTTCAATGGATACAATATAAATAAAACTATTGTATAGTGTGTCTCAACTCAAGATTGCACATTCCAATGATTGCCATGAATTTATTTCACATAATATTTAGGTCGAATTTTGAAATCATTAATATCAATTAACTTTATTAAGTATTTTCCATTAACTTTGGAAAATATATTGTTTTTTGGTGTAAGGGTTTACTCCATAAAGCAAGAAAATAAGAAGGAATTACTGCAACCTTGAGTTGAGACGCACTATAACTTTGTTCTATTGTGATATCTTACAAATTTACTGCAGAACCCAATGGGCCAAAGCGACCTAACTGTAAAATATTACTTAAACATTGTTGAATTTCATCTCCCTGCCTTTCCTTCTCAATCTCTAGTAAAGAACTAGACAAACTTCTCATATTAGTTTGCCACAAAATTGTACGAGTACAATATTGCATATATGATAGTCCATCATAGATTGACATTTAAGGAATGTAACCAAAATTTGGTTTCACATGTAAACAGAATGTTATATAAAATGTTGTCATGCGTTTCTTTGCTTTCCCATGACATTGATTATACATTCATTCAAACATTCCTTGTGCATTGAATTTCTAATTTTAAGGTATAGCCATTCAAAAGCAGAGAAATGCAAGGAATGTCATGCAATAAAGTGTATTGTTGCAGGATTTGATACAAAAGTATATAGAAAAACGAAAATGAGAGTTTGAAGGGAAATAAATGGAAATGGGTGGGATACTTTCACTGGTGGTCATCTTCAAGAAACTCGCACGATATGTGTGTGCACGCATTTTAATGTGCTGGCACACATTCAAGTAAAAGTGGAGCGAAGATAATATGACGTCACTTGCAAAGTGCCCCTCCCCACACACCCAATGCAATGCAGCCACAAGTCTAAATCCCACCTTCGCTTTTAAAACTTTAAAATCAAACACGTGAGTTACTCTTACTTTTCTTTTTTTCCCCAAACTCAAATCCCCTTTTCAACCACTCCTACTTTTGCCTCACAAAACTTTTAGTATAAAAGGACCAGTTGATTCTCAAGTAAAGCATCAGTTGCACATTCGCCAACAAACAACATCTACTCAAAGAGATTTTGCAGCAAACAGTATCTTGGAAATCTCAGGTTGGATCACCTTCATAGAAAGGTACTTCAAACATTTTCCCATGCAAATACTTCAAATATTTAAAATATTGGGGAAATATATGGAAAAAATACTAATTTTACTAGAAGAGCATTTCATTAACCATTGGTAAATTTATACAATTTAACTGTGTAGATTAAACACAAAATGATTTGTATTGAATGTAGAAGGACCATTACAGAAATCAAATAAGAAAATGTAGTGCAAGTACTTTTAGTTTGTTTCAAGTTAAGTTTTGTAAGATATGTTTCAAAATTAACTGTGCTGAAATGTTAGTATTTCTATGCAGGTTTTATATCAGAATATTATTAGTTTCAATTGGTTCCATTTAGACAAAAATATTTTAAAACTTAATAACAGCAGTGAATTCTGTCAGAAAAGGAATTTTATCCATAATAATGGTAAAAAATCAATATCCACTGTAACAACTTTTTCATAGAAAGTATAAACTTGCTTAATATTGAATGGGGTATATGCTCCACCACTCACAGGTTTAACTTTAATAAAGTAATGTTCAATATCAAACCAATGCAATTTTGTTATATTGTAATATAACAGTATTACAGCTGAGATACTTATACAAACTTTGGAAATAATTTCATATGAGCTATATAAGTGGCTGTAATAAATACCTAATGAGAGAGACCATGTGATGAGACAAAGGGCTGAAAAGTTTACATTTTAGTTGGTCAAAAAGTTTTCTAATACATAAAACACTGTTCTCTATAGACGACAAAATGAAGTTCACACTGTTCATCTTCACATTGGGTCTGGTAGCCAAGCACATCACAGCTCAGGTAAGAAAACAGGTGTTTTGCTGCAGTAAAGTGAGAGGATAGCAACTTGAATTTTCCTCCATTACAGTACGATGACTACGGAGCCACTAACGGCCAATCAGCATCCAGTTCACTTAGCAACGGATTTTCTAATGGTTATAGCAACGGAGCTCGCAGCAACGGATTTGAATCGACTAATGGCGCTCAGACCAATGGATTTGCCTCCAAAGTATGTTATAACAAATTATATATTCCAGGTTTTATAAAGAAATCAAACTTATTATTGAATACAAATTTCTCACTGCGAACTGATTATAAGAACTCACATTTTAAATATCAAAGTAATTTAAACCTTAAGATTCCCAATAAGCGCCTCCCACTGCCAATATGGCGGCCAAAGTGAGGTAAATGCTGGAATTTGGTTGGCAGAAAACCAGTTTTCTCACATCTGACGTCATTTCGAAAATTGTTTCAGCCAATTGTGGCGTACGTGGGATAGGTCAATTGACAATGTTTTCAATTATGTTACAATACTATTAAGGAATTGTGTAAAATATCTTCAAAGAGAATCTGAAGTCCAAAGACAATTTTAGATAAGCTTTACAGTAATTTTATCTTTCTGAAAGTTATTCTATATATTTTGATAACGGTGTGTATATTTTGATAACAGAAATTCTGCAAATCAGAAGCAGGCTTGCTTATATGAAATTATGACATCTGCAAAGTACATGTATGTGTAGATCTATGTCATGGCTTTAATTTAAACAATGCAGGAAGTCTGCTACAAAATAATGCATCTTTCATTCGGCATAACTGCAAGGTACATGCGTATACTACATGCAGGTATCCTATTTCACATGCAAGCCTGCAATATATGTATGTCACTATATATAACCAAGGATATAACAATACAGTAGAATATAGTCAGGCAACAACAGGTTCATGAGCCAAATTGCTGATCCTGTTACATACCATAGACAGACAAGATGGAAACTCGAATATTGCTGCATGCGAAGTGATCTTTCCTAATATATACTAATGCCATAATGTTTTCTACTTTTCAGGGTTACGGAAATGGTGGCCAGCAGAATGGTTACCCATCACCATCAGTGCTAGCCGATGGCCTCGATACCTTCCCTACCAATGGAGCCTCTTTCGCTAACGGAGAACTGCCAATCGCACCTGAGGAATTGGTTGTGTCTGAATTGATCGAGGGAGAATCAACCCCTGAGATCCCTGGTGTTGCTGGTGTCGACTACCCAATCCTGAGCGATGTTCCTGAAACAGTATTCGGTTGCCAGGAATTCCAATTTGCCGGTTACTACGCCGACACCGAGGATGTGTCCCGCTGCCAGGTAACTATTCCCACTATCAAAACCTCTCAACTTTTCAAAACTAATAAGGAAACCGCCAGAACATTGTCACCTCACCATTACATACACACTGCTTGTTGATTGTAAGGAAATTCACTGGAACCGCACCGTCAACATTAAGAATGTTCCAGCTAATAATTTAACTTTTTCAGTAGCACCGCCTTTTTCCAATATGGAGGCCTTAGTTGGGATAAAGCTGCAAACTGGGTAGCAGAAAACCAGTTTATCCACTTGATCCCAACTAAAGACGCCATTTGCAATCGTTTTTTCAGCCAATGGCTGCTTACTGAAAAAGGTTAATGTACTCTTCAAAACATGAGGATTAACTGTAAGTTAATGGACAATTCAGCATAGTAATTCCTATACAAGACTAAGGTATGCAAAATTATAGGAAAGTTAAAGGTAACTTACTTTTATTACATAAAATAATCCTTAAATAGAGATCAATACGTATTTACTCCAAGTAGTGCCTGAAACTTTCAAGGCTTCACTTGTATCCTTCTTACAAACATGCTGAAAATACAAGAGCTCTAATAATGCTACAAGGATAAAAGTTGAACCTTGTAAGCTTACTTGCATGAATCCTACATGTTTGAAAAGATTCAACAAGCACCAATATCTAATTTTGCAACGGAAAGTTCACTGCTACCGAATGATCTTGACACTCGACATGATTGTCAACAGGTTTTCCACATCTGTGTGGATGGTGGTGCCAAATACAGTTTCCTGTGCCCCAACGGTACTTTGTTCAACCAGAAGTACTTCGTCTGCGATTGGTGGTACAATGTTGACTGCAGCCAGTCTCAAGATTTCTACAGCCTTAACGCAGCCATCGGCGAGACCAGCCAACAACAGATCTCATCGGCTTACGGAGGTAACAGCTCTTATGGAACATACTGTATTTTAATTCATTTATCTTCCTTGTTGCATCCTAACTAACAATCTCTATTCACCCTCTATCCTAGAAAATGGATACGGTAATGGAGCATCTCTAACCAACGGTAATGGTGCATCGGCTAACGGTTACGGTTCCAATGGCAACGGATTGAATGGAGGAGCTTCCAGACTGACCAATGGTAATGGAGCATCAGCAGGATACAGTAACGGCAATGGAGCAGCATCTCTTACCAATGGTAATGGAGCAGCAAGCTATGGCAACGGAGCTTCCCGTCTTACCAATGGTAACGGAGCATCATCTAACGGTTACGGGTCCAATGGAAATGGATTGAATGGAGGTTCCCGTCTGTCCAATGGCAATGGAGCATCAAGCTATGGTAATGGCAATGGAGCTTCCCGTCTTACCAATGGTAATGGTGCAGCCAGCTATGGTAATGGCAATGGAGCATCCCTTAAGAATGGCAATGGAGCAGCAAGCTATGGTAATGGTAATGGATTGAATGGAGGAGCTTCCCGTCTGACCAATGGTAATGGAGCAGCTAGCTATGGTAATGGCAATGGCAATGGAGCTTCCCGTCTTACCAATGGCAATGGAGCAGCTAGCTATGGTAACGGAAATGGATTGAACGGAGGAGCTTCCCGTCTGACCAATGGTAACGGAGCAGCAGCTTATGGAAATGGTAATGGAGCAGCTCTTACCAATGGTAACGGAAATGGTAATGGTTATGCTTCCAATGGCAATGGAAAGAATGGAGCATCCCGCCTGACCAATGGATTCAGCTCAGACCTTACCAACGGTTACGGTGCTAACGGCAACGGAAAGAACGGAGCTTCTCGCTTGACCAACGGTAACGGAGCAGCAGCCTATGGTAATGGTAATGGAGCAGCTCTTACAAATGGTTATGGTACCAATGGTAATGGAAAGAACGGAGCATCTCGACTGACCAATGGATTCAGCTCAGACCTTAGCAACGGTTACGGTGCCAGACAAAATGGAGCTTCCCGCTTGACCAATGGTTTCGCATCAGAACAGGGCAACGGTTATGGTAACGGTGGTAATGGTCACTCTGCTCAAACCAACGGTTATGGTACCAACGGTGCATCCCGACTTACAAACGGCTTCAGCTCATCCCTTACCAACGGTCACTCCGCGTCAACCAATGGCAACGGTGCTGCCACCAACGGCTACGGTACCAACGGTAACGGTAAAAACGGAGCTTCTCGACTGACCAATGGATTTAGTTCATCCCTCACCAACGGTTACGGCAATGGCAATGGTCATGCAGCTGCTACCAACGGTTACGGTGCTAACGGCAACGGAAAGAACGGAGCTTCTCGCTTGACCAATGGATTCAGCTCATCCCTGACCAACGGATTCAGCAACGGACAGTCAGCTGCAACTAACGGATATGGTACCAATGGTAATGGCAAAAATGGAGCATCTCGCTTGACCAATGGATTCGAGTCATCCCACACCAACGGTTACAGCAACGGTCACTCCGCCGCGACAAGTGGTTTCGGTGCCAACGGCAATGGGGCTTCCCGCTTCACCAACGGTGCCAGCTCATCCCTTACCGGAAATGGTTACGGAAATGGTAAAGATAGCTCAGCAGGTTCAGCAGCATTCACCAACGGTTTCCAGTTCTCTTCGCAAACCAACGGCGAAAGCTACTCGACAGCCGGTCAGGAAGCCATCTTTAACGGTGGAAAGAGTGGTCAGATGTCAGCATTCACCGGATTCTCTGATCCTGATGCAGAAGAAGATGCTGATCTGATGGGAGAGCTTCTCAGCCATTACTAGAGTATATCACATCTAAGGGCCACAAGTACACGGTACGCGTGGTCAAGCATTCGTACGGAGACGGCAGCCCAGAAACCATCGTAAAGTACCCTTAAATTCCATCCATCCCTATTATCTGCCTTCATATAGTATCTAGCCAACCTTGTTTCACTTTAACTTGGCAAGCAAGCCATTCCTTCTGTCATCCTATCTACCATCTGTCTTGTCTAATCAGGCTAATCACCGCAGAAGACACCGAAACAAAATCAAGTCAATTGGTTTTTGGGCCAATCTTTGCATTTGGAGAGTTAACAGTAGCTAATGACAGATGATTTGAGATGGCAGAGGAAGGAATATGATTGCCAAGGTAATGTGAATAACGTATAAATGATCCTCATCCCATCCTCACCATTGTACGTGTACCTCCCTTACATGCAAGTGTTACCGTGCAATTCCAAGTGGCCTTATCGCTATTATCATTGTATAATCTCAAGCAGGGTGGAGGTAATGTGATAATATGGTGAAAATATAATATTACACGGGTTTCGATCCCATGCAAGGATGTAAAACAAACATTATATCCCTATGTATCATCCATCTCCCATCCTATAGATATCCAATATACATAAGCTGCTAGCTACTGTTTATATATACAACTTCTAGAATAATTTATTTTCTCTTCTATGAAATCTATTGTACTGTCATTCATTATATAGAATTCTTCAATATTACAAACTATCTATACAACTGTTGCATTATATACTATATTACATCATTGATATATCGTGATCAGCGCCCAAAAGGTTGTGTATGTGCTTGGTTCACTTGTTCAATTAGTTTTGATATGACTGGTCTGACTGAATGAACGAAAACGTGTTGGCTGTAATTTGCCTGCAATACTGATGAATAAAAGAAATGGAAATAATAACAGTTGTATTTAATCCTGACATAACACTTGTAAGCTACCTAATAAACAAATATACTTCGGATAAACTACCAAATATAGTATAGTATTTAAAGAAAAAGTAAGAAAAAGAAATAAAGTTGTATTTAACATTAAATCAATATTCATTTCCTTTTTAAACTAAACTGCTGACAATTGTTTGAAGTCTTCTAAAAAATATATTAGGCACTATCACATATTTTACTGCATGGCATCAACATTAGAACTGCATAAATATTTTAAAGGTGAACTGACAAGGTTTTCAAACATAGTACCATGAAAAAACTAGCATTTGATTTTCACTAATTTAGGAATATTGTCCCAAATTTTAAGGCCATTTGAAGAATTATTGCCACAGATATGAATTATTTAGTTTGATAACTGTGGAGTGTACCGAGTAGTATATTGTGAGATACGTACACTGGAGCGCCATTGATAAGCTGTGCCATTGGCAGAAAGATTATAATCATAAAAGAATAATCATTTAAATAATGACTATTCAATATCCAGGTCATTATTATATAAGAACCAAATTACATATTATAATTATTAAAATATAATTATAAGGTTTGAATGGACCTAAACAAAACATGGTTTCTCTGCAGCATTGATTATATCAAAATGCATTCACATAGTTATTAACTTTTTATAAACTTGTTTGGAAACTCGATTATGAAACTTTTTGGTAACATCATATAACAGTAATAGAAATTTACATACTTCACTGGGAAGTGAAAATTAATTAATTTAAAAAAAAAATACAATTCCCAATTACATTTTTTTTAATAATTGGACCTTGCATTTAAAGAAGTTTGTCTATAACAGAAACATATAATGTGCTATATGCATAAAGTATTACACTATGTGTATAAAAGAGAACAAATATGCATGGGAAAAGTGAGTCACTTATGTGCATGAGCAAGTTAGGTTATCTCTGATCCCCCACTGAGCAAGACACAAAACTTGCACTAATGTATACTATAGCTGGAGAAGATGAAACAAAACTAGGCCAATGGCCATTTTTCAAGCATATTAAAAAATCGAAACATGGTTCATAATTCACGCAAGCTGCAGAGGAAGAATGGAGACTTGCCCTTATTTTGCACAACAAAACAATCTACAAGTTTCACGCTCTGTCGTCCAACGTATACAACAAGAACAAAAAAAATTGGGTCTGACCAATGGTACAACATGTGATCACGACCCGTCCCATCAAACTTGAATGGAAAACTGCAGCCTTGGCAATCACAACACACCTGACCCAAATATAACCCGATCAGGAGGTACTAGTTGTGCACTTGTCATGAACACACACTATATTTACATGGAGCGCAAAAATCGGTTAAGCAAGTTGGAACACATTTGGAAATAGTGCAACTTCAATTTCATAGCGATTCACTTTTGTGTTGGTCATTGGGCCGAATCGAAATGCAAGTGGCAACATTTGGAAACAGATGATATGGCAAATCAAAGTGTATAAACCGGATTTTTAAATGGAGGAAAAATCAAAATTCAGAGCAATATAAAATGATAAAAATGTCACAAAAAACATTGAATTAGATCCATTTCTCTCATTGATTTGCTATCTTATCTAATAAACAGGGTGGCTAGAAAACTTTCATTTCAAAATTACAGGATTTAAGGATATTTTTAACTTTTTCCAGGACACAAAATACATAAAGTGAAAGATAGTTACATAACACACCACATTAATCCCTTAAAAACTGATGAATAAGTGCAATGAATCCTTGAATTTCAAAAGTTTCATGCTTAATTGGTATTTTATTCCAAGCAAATTAGAAGAGGAACACAGAAATCAATAAACGAAATTATGTGAAGTGTCACAAATGATAAATTATCCAGGATTTAGAAAAAGTCCAGTTTAATTCCAGGATTTCCAGTATCATTAGGCACCGTGTAATATTACGAAAAACTTATGGGTGGCATACGTATAACAGAACCTACTAGGTGGCGCTACACTCAACTAAGTTTATATAGAAGATTTGGATTTTTAGCTAATAATGAAGTTCTTCAGAGTATAATGTAAACTTTAGTTCACTTTACTAGTGTTCACTTATAGTTTGGATTCAAGTGGGGCATGATATTCATTTATTGAAGTCGGGAAATTCAAAAATTGTTTACATTTGATCAGTTAAGAGAAAAGGAAATATGAAAATCACATTGCAGTTTTTACATTCAGTGTCTAATTTCTTATTCAATATATTACAAGTCCAAAACATTAAACTTTTGATAAATTGTATACTTTTGATGGCAATCAAATTACCTCAAATTACCTAGCATATTGTTCAAAAAGTCATTATATTAGTTACAATCTCACCCCAAAAAGAAAAGACAACTTCCTAGATTTGCTATATACTATATGGCAAACTTATTTACACTTAAATCACACATACCCATCATCATTATTGTAGACAAGCCAAACGAATTAAGAGGAAACAAGATTGTCATTTCCTTTCATTACATGCTAATATTTGTGCTTCTAAATTTTTATGATTACATCCCAAGTATCTTATTATATATGAGTGATAGAAAAATTTCAACAATATATAATATAAGCATTGTCTCTTGGAAAACTATACAATAAAATAACTTCCGACTATTACATGTTAGTGGATGAAGTATTTCCAGGTAAGAGTTGTGCTCACAATGAACCACATAACTTCCGGTTCACATCTCGCAATTAAAGTATTGAGCTGAATGAGTGAACACAAGTCTCAAGTATATATGCACCATACACGACACATCGACCTACTTCTTCATTTTCATCTTCATTCATTTCAAGTTCAAAGACCTTTTTCCTTCAATTGCTCCTCTTGCCAAAATCTGAATACACATATATCATCTGCTTTTATGCGAACTGCAATTTTGTCCGCAACCAGATTTTCGAGTTTTCGTTTTGCATCATCATCAATTCACTTACTCAGTTTCCTCAACTTCATTCTTATCCAAACCATCATCCCTGCATATCATTATGCTATATGAATGTGCAGAATACATGTTCCTGTGTGCCAAGAGCATGTTTGCTTTTAACTATATGGTGCTCGGACACAGAGAACCATCTCACAATTGATTTACATGTAATGTTCCATTTCTTTTAGACACCTTTCTGGCTATGTAAGCTATCCGGAAAGTATTAGCCGCTTTTTTTAAAAACCCGAACCTGTTCCAATGTCAAATGTTCAATAAGAGAACGTTTAAAATGCATATTAAAGTACTGATTAAAATTATGATCTTAGATGTGAAATTGTTTCTTGGCCCTAAGAAAAATAACGTCCATAAAAGATTGGGTCACAGGTGCCACCAGTGTATTGGTTTTATTAGCATTGCCAGTAATGGCATCCCATAAACAAATTCCTGAAACGTTAAGAATGTATTCCCTTTACTGTGAGTTCCTCCGTTTACTGTGAGTTCCTCCGTTTGATAAACGTTTGACCTGAACTAATCGACGCATAGACCAGCATAGGACGGTGGGTGGCAATTGGGCACACTGGTATCGGATGTCTTTCTTGCAGCGCAATATCGGCGACAATTTTTTTGGCCACAATTGTACATTCCTAATTAAAGTACTGCTTCACCTTTGTTCATATAGACATGTATATTGAAGGGATGCAAAACCCATTGTTGAGTTAAAATTTGGCACAACCGGAAGCAAAATGGAGGGAAAGTTCAAAAAGTGAGCTGTAATTGGAAAACGTATCGACTTAAATTGGAAGAAAGAAACAAGACACGCCCACAGCGGAAGTTTAAGCCCCATTACTTGCATCTTTAAGGCACACATGCAAAATGAACGTATAAAAACTTGTGTTTTTCTCGTAGAAAATAATGCATGAAACGTGCGTGGGCGTGTATAATAAAAAATGAACCAAGAACATGAAACTTTTCTATTAGCAATAGTAAACTATGCTATTCACCTAAAACACAAAATAATATTTAATCTAATAACTTGTAAATATGCTCCAAATGATTTAATAGCTGTTCATATGAAGTTGTGCAATAATTCAAGCTATTGTTTGCAATGTTTGATTTCCCACTATATACAGTATATGACCCACATGCATTTTTCAAATTTTAAATCAATCTGTATACCGGGAGATAAAGCATCACAACAATGTCACTGTTCATGGCAATAGCAGTAAAAATAATAGGTGTAGTTTTTTTAAAAGTTGAATGCCAATGTGCAACAATTGGTGGCATGCAAACAACAACAACTAAACGATAAGGGACATTTCACATAGGCCATGCACAAACAAATGTGCATTTTTCAAACTAGGGGTTTTAAAAAAAATGCAAGACCAAACTGAGATAAGGATTTAAAATGGCGCACAAAACGGACGTTACTTTATTGTCCTAAGAACTTGTCCCATATAAACATAATGTGAACGAGTTAATCGGTAAATCAGCTGCACCAACACAAACTAGCTTCACAGAAAAAAGAAACAAACCTACAGCCCATCTCTAACACTAAAAAATTACACTTTCTGCACTTGAGCTAATCTTAACCTACATAACTGCAGCTCGTCACTTTCAGAACTGAAGGACACTTTTGGTCACACACGTGTGCACACCTTAATATCTAGAAAAACTTTTCAAACATATAATTTGACATCTATAAAGTCGATGCAGTAGCATTATTTCAAAACCTCAATTTAAAAAAAACATTCTTAGAAAATTCCCTCCCTATGCTGTATAATTTTCCTGACAGTAATTACAGTGAAACTTGTGAACTTGACCACCCTTACATGCTGACCACCTGACAAAGTTGACCGTTTTTTCATGAAACCGAAAAGTCCCATAGGATTAACAGAGGGGTGACCCTCTTTAATTTGACCCCGTGTACCTTGAGTGTTTACCACATTTTATGTGTTTAAACCTGAAAAGTTGACCACTGTATAAGAAATGGGAAAACTAAAATTGATCCCATGTGACGTCATCAGCCAATTGACTTCATGTTGGCCGCCAAAATTTCCCCAGATTGGCGTTTATTAACCCAGCACTGTACTATACTGTATAATTTTAATTCTTGCTGTCATTAGGCCAAAAAAAATATTGTTTGTTTGTGCTTGTTTGTTTTTGCAGGTAGGCAGGTCGGTTTTTTTTTTTTTTTTTTAATTTAATTTTTTTTGGGAAATGTAAGAAACTTTCAAACTATTTTCAATGCTGGAAAGCACTGTTATCATACATTATATCTATATATTATTAAGAACTTGATGAACAATACATTTTACAATGCATTACAGTATATATTTATGATTTTCCATACAGTAATTGCAATTTTTCAATTGTTTAATTTAAATTCACTAATTTTTTGGTAAAAAAAGTTGAGGTCGGGGCAAAATTTCCAGGTAGGTCGGGTAACTGCAAACGAACAATTATTTTTTTTGGCCTAATGTAGCATTTCTAGACATGCATTGATAAACAATATCTGACCTACTCTTACAATCTACCACAACATATGAGTCCTGAACAGTATCACATTTACACCCTTTATAATTTGTAAAATATGCATTACCCTGGGAACTTCTGTTTCATCTCAAAATGAAAGCACATTGCATTTTGTCTCAAACGACGTAGGTACTCGTATCCTGTACACTATGTATGTATATGCATTTTGTTGTGTTTTTTTTTTAGAAAAATATATATATCAGTTGCTGATGGTGCCAACGATTTACATACCATTCGAGTTTTTCTGGGTGTGATATTTCTTCCAATTCAATATTGCGTGGAATTATTCAATACTGCAGTTCAAAAGCGTCTTCTAAAAATCTGGCTATTCTGCATTGATATACATTTTGCATATTGCACGTCTCAATTGGAAGAATGCAAATTCTATGCAGGCGTGTTCTGCATTACAAGATGAATAGATGTAACTGAGTCGGTGACCTACGTTATTAATGAACATTATGTTACTGCACAAAAAACACAGCTTTAAAAGCTAATGTTATTGTTGCACAGTTAAATACTACATCACAAAATAAAAGTATACCTACAGCTGATAACAACCAATCCAAATTAACTATGTAATTATATGGAACACAAATTCAATCGTTTAAAAAAAAAATCCCCATTTTTGAGACATTTCAAAATTTTTGCTGAATTGGGGAAGACTGGAGCTAAAAGTTATTGAGCTACTTCAATGAAATTTTATCAGAGTTCAAAGATGTATGGCTTTCTTTTGCTTTTTTGTTCCTTTTTTTTTTTTGGAGAAATTCCTCGGAAACCGGAGGATGCCTAGGAAAAAGCTTAGGAAATTCCAGTTGGGTCTCAAATTTAATAACAACTACAACTGAGGGATGAATTATCCAGGTGCATAATAATCGAGGTTTGACTGTTCCTAGGCTATTCTTGCCATTTAAGACCTATACCCATCCCATTCTATCGAAAAACTCATCTAGCCTCTTCTTAAAATCCTGAACCGCATCTGCAAACATAAACCTGTCATAGCTGAAGACCTCAAAATTACTCAGCAAAATGGTGAAAACATACTTCCAAATGTCCCTTATTAACGTGGCACCTGTGAGACGTAAGCCTAAAGTGTGATCACTTGTAGTACTTCATGCATCCAAAAGCATTGCGAAAGGCACAACAATTTTCGAACTGAGCAAAATGTTTCCTGCTTACCTATATAGAATGGGAAACTATTTAACTTTAATAAACTTGGTCTTTGGTATAATTTTTGCTTATTTTATAATGTCCTGGTAAAGGTTCATATATTGATTTTCCTCCTAATTATCTCGTTAACTTCTAAGTGCCATGCTTTATAACTGAAATGTTTCCTACTCTTCTGAACGTCATGTTTCTCTGAATTCTACAGCTTTTTATTAAATCAACATCATAGTCTACGGTCAATTCATTTTTAGCATAGATGCTATTTATTTGCAGTCGTTGATAGAGCCGCAACTTCTTTGTATCAATTTTTATGCAAGGCAAAGTGCCTTTCTTACATACATTTCAAGACAAACCAATCACAGAGCTTTCCTTCATACTTTTCTTTTATGGGCGACTATCTCAGGATATCAAACAATGCTTTAGTTCAAGACGGACCTGCCTGAGGCAGAATAGTAGCGCAACACAGTTGGATAACAAAGGGCTGATAATATTCCTCTGGGAACGGGGGAGGGCTGACAGGGACTTTTAAAGAACATTATGTGCATGGGTGGGATGGTCATGGTAGCACACATTCACCACTGACTTTACAACTTCCAGGCTGGCAAGACTGCTGTGAGCATTTGATGCAAAGATGCACAGGGGATCACTCCACAGAAATCAGTGCTTATGTTGAAATACCTAAGGCAACATCCAAAGTCCTCCATGGTTATATTGACAGAAGCAAGAATTTACTCTGCAAGCAGCTATGACACCTTTCATACTTATTATATAGGGGAGACCGGGGTTAGTTGGCTCAGGGGCACGTTGGTCTTTTGGCGTTTAAAAATCGACAACAGGGGGCAG